>SZWC01003140.1:193961-206938 GCA_023375785.1 Penium margaritaceum | reverse complement strand
TGGGAGAAACACTGGTCAGAAACACACTGGTCAGAAACACAGTGGTAAGAAACACACTGGTCAGAAACACAGTGGCCATAAACACAGTGGTCAGACACACACTGGTCAGAAACACAGTGGTCAGAAACACAGTGGTCCGAAACACAGTGTTCAGAAACACAGTGGTTAGAAACGCAATGGTGAGAAACACGGTGGTCAGAAACACAGTTGTCAGGAACACAGTGGTCAGAAACACAGTGGTCAGTAACACCGTGGTTTGAGACACACTAATCAGAAACACACTGGTCAGAAACGCACTGGTCAGAAACACACTGGTCAGAAACACACTGGCCAGAAACACACTGGTAAAAAACACATTGGTGGGAAAAACAGTGCTCAGAAACACACTGGTCAGAAAACACACTAGTCGGAAACACACTGGTCAGATACACAGTGGTCAGAAACTCTGTGGTCAGAGACACAGTGGTCAGAAACACAGTGGTCAGAAACACAGTGGTCAGAAGCACAGTGGTCAGAAACACAGTGGTCAGGAACATAGTGGTCAGAAACATAGTGGTCATAAACATGGTGGTCAGAAACACAGTGGTCAGAAACACAGGGGTCAGAAACACAGCGATCAGAAACACACTGGTGGGAAACACACTGGTGAGAAACACACTGGTCAGAAACACAGTGGTAAGAAACACACTGGTCATAAACATAGTGGCCAGAAACACAGTGGTCAGACACATACTGGTCAGAAACACATTGGTCAGAAACACAGTGGTCCGAAACACAGTGGTCAGAAACACATTGGTCAGAAACACAGTGGTCCGAAACACAGTGGTCAGAAACACAGTGGTTAGAAACGCAGTGGTCAAAAACACGGTGGTCAGAAACACAGTTGTCTGGAACACACTGGTCAGAAACACAGTGGTCAGAAACACAGTGGTATTGAGACACACTGATCAGAAACACACTGGTCAGAAACGCACTAGTCAGAAACACACTGGTCAAAAACACACTGGCCAGAAACACACTGGTAGAAAACACATTGGTGGGAAACACAGTGCTCAGAAACAGACTGGTCAGAAACACACTGGTCAGAAACATACTGGTCAGAAACACGCTGGTCACAGACATAGTGGTCAGAAACTCAGTGTTCAGAGTCACAGTGGTCAGAAACACAGTGGTCAGAAACACACTGGTCAGATACACACTGCTCAGAGACACAGTGGTCATAAACACACTGGTCAGAAACACACTGGTCAGAAACACACTGGTCGGAAACACACTGCTCAGAAACACACTGCTCATAACCACTCTGGTAAAAAACACACTGGTTACAAAGACACTGGTCAGAAACACACTGGTCAGAAACACACTGGTCGGAAACACACTGCTCAGAAACACACTGCTCATAACCACTCTGGTAAAAAACACACTGGTTACAAAGACACTGGTCAGAAACACAGTGGTCAGAAACACAGCGGTCAGAAGCACGGTGGTCAGAAACACAGTGGTCAGAAACACATTGGTCAGAAACACAGTGGTTAGGAACACAGTGGTCAGAAACACAGTGGTCATAAACACACTGGTCAGAAACACACTGGTCAGAAACACAGTGGTCAGAAAGACAGTGGTCAGGAAACAAAGGGGTCACAAACACAGTGGTCAGAAGCACACTGGTCACAAACACAGTGGTCAGCAACACAGTGGTCAAAAACACATTTGTCATAAACACACTTGTCAGAAACATAGTGGTCAGAAACACAGTGGTCAGAAACACACTTGTCTAAAACACACTGGGCAGAAACACAGTGGCCAGAAACACATTGGTCGGAAACGCAGTGGTGAGAAACACTGTGGTGAGACACACAATGGTCAGACACACAGTGGTCAGAAACACAGTAGTCAGCAACACCGTGATCAGAGACACACAGGTCAGAAACACACTAGTAACAAACACACCGGTTAGAAACACAGTGGTCAGAAACACACTGGCCATAAACACACTGGTGAGAAACACACTGGTCACAAACACAGTGGTCAGAAACACACTGGTGAGAAACACACTGGTCAGAAACACACTGGCCATAAACACACTGGTGAGAAACACACTGGTCACAAACACAGTGGTCAGAAACACACTGGTGAGAAACACACTGGTCAGAAACACACTGGTCATAAACACACTGGTCAGAAACACACAAGTAAGAAACACACTGGTCAGAAACACAATGGTCACAAACACACTGGTCAGAAACACACTTGTCACAAACAAAGTTGTTAGAAACAGACTGGTGAAAAACACACTGGTTAGAAACAGTGGTTAGAAACACAGTGGTCAGAAACACAGTGGTCAGAAACACAGTGCTCAGAAACACACTGGTCAGAAACACATTGGTCAGAAACACAGTGGTCAGAAACACACTGGTCAGAAACACAGTGGCCAGAAACACAGTGGTCAGAAACACACTAGTCTGAAAAACACCGGCCAGAAACACACTGGTAAAAAACACATTGGTAGGAAACACAGTGCTCAGAAGCACACTGGTCAGAAACACACTGGTCGGAAACATGAGGGTCAGAGACACGGTGGTCAGAAACTCAGTGGTCAGAGACACGGTGGTCAGAAACACATTGGTCAGAAACACACTGGTCAGATACACACTGGTCAGAAACACAGTGGTAACAAACACACTGGTCAGAAACACACTGGTCAGAAACACACTCGTCATAACCACACTGGTCAGAAACACACGGGCCATAAACACACTGGTCAAAAACACACTGGTTAGAAACACACTTGTCAGAAACACAGTGGTCAGAAACACAGCGGTCAGAAACACAGTGGTCAGAAACCCAGTGGTCAGAAACACATTGGTCAGAAACACGGTTGTCAGAAACACATTGGTTAGAAACACAATGGTCAGAAGCACACTTGTCACATACACTCTGGTCAGAAACACAGTGGTAAAAAACACAGTGCTCAGAAACACAGTGGTCAGAAACACAGTGGTCAGAAACACACTGGTCAGAAACACAGTGGTCAGAAACACAGTGGTCAGAAACACAGTGGTCATAAAAACACTGGTTATAAACACACTGGTTAAAATCACACTGGTAAGAAACACACTGGTCAAAAACACAGTGGTAAAAAACACAATGGTCAGAAACACAGTGGTCAGAAACACGATGGTCAGAACACAGCGGTCAGAAACACACTGGTCAGAAACAGAGTGGTCAGAAACACAATGGCCAAAAACACAGTGGCCAGACACACAGTTGTCAGAAACACCGTGGTGATAAACACAGTGGTCAGAAACACAGTGGTCAGAAACAAACTGGTCGGAAACACAGTGGTCAGAAACACAGTTGTCAGAAACACAGTGGTCAGAAACACCCTGGTCAGAAACACACTGGTAAGAGACACAGTGGTCATAAACACTGTGGTCAGAAACACGGTTGTCAGAAACACAGTGGTCAGAAACACACTTGTCAGAAACACAGTGGTCAGAAACACACTGGTCAGAAACAGAGCTGTCAGAAACACAATGGTCAGAAACACACTGGTCAGAAATACACTTGTCGGAAACACAGTGGACAGAAACACACTGGTCAGAGGCACACTGGTCAGAAACACAGTGGTCAGAAACACACTGGTCACAAACACAGTGGTCAGAAACATAGTGGTCAGAAACACACTGGTCAAAAACACTGTGGTCAGCAACACGGTGGTCAGAAACACAATGGTAGAAAACACACTGGTCAGAAACACAGTGGTCAGAAAAAGAGTGGTCAGAAACACAATGGTCTGAAACACACTGGTCAGAAACACAATGGTCAGAAACACAGCGGTCTAAAAAACAGTGGTTAGAAAGACAATGGTCAGAAACACAATGGTCTGAAACACACTGGTCAGAAACACAATGGTCAGAAACACAGCGGTCTAAAAAACAGTGGTTAGAAAGACAATGGTCAGAAACACAACGGTCGGAAACACGCTGGTCAGAAACACAGCAGTAAGAAGCACAGTGGTCAGAAGCAAAGTGGTCAGAAACACGTTGGTTAGAAACACAGTGGTCAGAATTAGAGTGGTCAAAAACACCGTGGTAAGGAACATTGTTCTCAGAAACACAGTGGTCAGAAACACAGTGGTCAGAAACACACTGGTCAGAAACACACTGGTCAGAAACACAGTTGTCAGAAACAGATTGGTCAGAAACATAGTGGTCAGAAACACACCGGTCAGAAACACAATGGTAAAAAACACAGTGGTCAGAAACACACTGTTCAGAGGTACACTGGTCAGAAACACAGAGGTCAGAAACACTGTGGTCAGAAACAAGGTGGTCACAAACACGGTGGTCAGAAACACAATGGTCAGAAACACACTCGTCAAAAACATACTGGTTAGAAGCAAAGTGGTCAGCAACACAGTGGTCAGAAACACAATGGTCAGAAACACACTCGTCAAAAACATACTGGTTAGAAGCAAAGTGGTCAGCAACACAGTGGTCAGAAACACCTTGGTCATAAACACTCTCAGCAGAAACACTGTGGCCGGAAACACACTGGTCGGAAACACACTGGGCATAAACACAGTGGTCAGAAACACAATGATTAAAAACACAATGGTCAGAAACGCATTGCTCAGAAACACAGTGGTCAGAAACACACTGGTCGGAAACACACTGGTCGGAAACACACTGGGCATAAACACAGTGGTCAGAAACACAATGATTAAAAACACAATGGTCAGAAACGCATTGCTCAGAAACACAGTGGTCAGAAACACAGAGTTCAGGAACACAGTGAAAAGAAACACACTGGTCAGAAAGACAGTGGTGAGAGACACAGTGGTCAGAAACACAGTGGTCACACACACATTGGTCAGAAACACACTGGTGAGAAACACAATGGTCATAAACACATTGGTCAGAAACACACTGGTCAAAAACACAGTGGTCAGAAACACAGTTGTCAGATATCCAGTGGTGAGAAACACCGTGGTAAAAAACACACTGGTTAGAAACACACTGATCAGAAACTCAGTGGTCAGGAACACAGTAGTCAAACACAGACTGGTCGGAAACACAGTGGTCCGAAACACGGTGGTCAGAAACACAGTGGTAAAAAACACACTGGTTAGAAACACACTGATCAGAAACTCAGTGGTCAGGAACACAGTAGTCAAACACAGACTGGTCGGAAACACAGTGGTCCGAAACACGGTGGTCAGAAACACAGTGGTAAAAAACACAGTGCTCAGAAACACAGTGGTCAGAAACACAGTGGTCAGAAACACGGTGGTTATAAACACAGTGGTCAGAAACACCATGGTCAGAAACACTCTGGTCAGAAAGACACTCGTCAGAAACACGGTGGTCAGAAACACAGTGGTCAGAAACACAGTGGTCAGAAACACGGTGGTTATAAACACAGTGGTCAGAAACACCATGGTCAGAAACACTCTGGTCAGAAAGACACTCGTCAGAAACACGGTGGTCAGAAACACGGTGGTCAGAAACACACTGGCCAGAAACAGACTGGTCAGAAACACGCTGGTCAGAAACACACTGGTCAGAAACACACTGGTCAGAAACACACTGGTCAGAAACATACTTGTCAGAGACACAGTGGTCAGAAACTATGTGGTCAGAAACATAGTGGTCAGAAACACACTTGTAAGAAACACACTGGTCAGAAACACAGTGGTCAGAAACACACAGGTCAAAGACACAGCGGTCAGAAACACACTGGTCATAAACACTCTGGTCAGAAAACACAGTGGTCAGAAACACAGTGGTCAGGATCACAGTGGTCAGAACACACTGGTCAGAAACACACTGGTCAAAAACACACTGGTCAGAAACACACTGGTCAGAGACACAGTGGTCAGAAACACAGTGGTCAGAAACACAGTGGTCAGGATCACAGTGGTCAGAACACACTGGTCAGAAACACACTGGTCAAAAACACACTGGTCAGAAACACACTGGTCAGAGACACAGTGGTCAGAAACTCTGTAGTCAGAAACAGAGTGGTCAGAAACACACTTGTCAGAAACACACTGGTCAGAAACACAGTGGTCAGAAACACACTGGTCAGAAACTCTCTGGTCAGAAAACACAGTGGTCAGAAACACAGTGGTCAGAAACTCTGTGGTCAGAAACAGAGTGGTCAGAAACACACTTGTCAGAAACACACTGGTCAGAAACACAGTGGTCAGAAACACACTGGTCAGAAACTCTCTGGTCAGAAAACACAGTGGTCAGAAACACAGTGGTCAGGATCACAGTGGTCAGAACACACTGGTCAGAAACACACTGGTCAAAAACACACTGGTAGGAAACATGCTGGTCAGAAACACAGAGGTTAAGAACACAATGGTCAGAAACACAGTGGTCAGAATCACAGTGGTGAAAGCACAGTGGTCAGAAACCAACTGGTCAGAAACAGAGTGGTCAAAAACACAGTGGTTAGAAACACAGTAGTCAAAAACACAGTTGTCACAAACACAATGGTCAGAAACACACTGGCCAGAAACACACTGGTCAGAAAAACAATGGTCATAAACACAGTGCTTAGAAACACAGTTGTTGGAAACAAACTGATCAGAAACACACTGGTCAGAATTACAGTGGTCAGATACACACTGGTCAGAGGCACACTGGTCAGAAACACATTGGTCACAAACACAGTGGTCAGAAACACACTGGCCAGAAACACACTAGTCAGAAACACAGTGGTCAGATACACACTGGTCAGAGGCACACTGGTCAGAAACACATTGGTCACAAACACAGTGGTCAGAAACACACTGGCCAGAAACACACTAGTCAGAAACACAGTGGTCATAAACACACCGGTCAGAAACACACTGGTCAGAAACATACTGGTCAGAAACACAGTGGTCAGAAACACAGTCATAAGAAACACATTGGTCAGAAACATAGTGGTCAGAAACACAGTGATCAGAAACACATTGGTCAGAAACACAGTCATCAGAAACACACGGGTCAGAAACAGACTGGTCAGAAACTCAGTGGTCAGAAACACAGTGGTCAGACACACACTCGTCAGAATCACAGTGGTTACAAACACAGTGGTCTGAAACACAGTGGTCAGAAACACAGTGGTCATAAACAGGGTGGTCCGAAACACAGTGGACAGAAACACAGTGGTCAGACACACACTCGTCAGAATCACAGTGGTTACAAACACAGTGGTCTGAAACACAGTGGTCAGAAACACAGTGGTCATAAACAGGGTGGTCCGAAACACAGTGGACAGAAACACAGTGGTCAAAAACACAGTGGTCAGAAACACAGTGGTCAGAAACACCGTGCTCGGAGACACACTGGTCAGAAACACACTTGTCAGAAACACACTGGTAAGAAACACAGTGGTCAGAAACACAGTGGTCAGAAACACCGTGCTCGGAGACACACTGGTCAGAAACACACTTGTCAGAAACACACTGGTAAGAAACACAGTGGTCAGAAACACAATGGCAAGAAACACAGTGGTCAGAACACAGTGGTCAGAAAGACAGCAGTCAGAAACACACTTCTCAGAAACACAGTGGTCAGAAACACACTGGCCAGAAAGACAATGGTCAGAAACACAGTGGTCAGAAACACAATGGTCAGAAACACAGTGGTGAGGGACAGAGTGGTCAGAAACACAGTGGTGAGAAACACATTGGTCAGAAGCACACTGGTCAGAAACACACTGGTCAGAAACACAGTGGTCAGAAACACAATGGTCAGAAACACAGTGGTGAGGGACAGAGTGGTCAGAAACACAGTGGTGAGAAACACATTGGTCAGAAGCACACTGGTCAGAAACACACTGGTCAGAAACACACTGGTCAGAAGCACAGTGGTGAGAAACACAGTGGTCAGAAGTACAGTGGTCAAAAATACAGGGGTTAGGAACACAGTGGTCAGGAACACAGTGGTCAGAAACAAACTGGTCAGAAACACACTGATCAGAAACACAGTGGTCAGAAACACAATGGTTAGAAACACAGTGGTCAGGAACACAGTGGTCAGAAACAAACTGGTCAGAAACACACTGATCAGAAACACAGTGGTCAGAAACACAATGGTTAGAAACACAGTGGTCAGAAACACAAGTCAGAAACACACTGGTCAGAAACACAGTGGTCAGAAACACATATGTGAGAAACACAGTGGTCAGAAACACAGTGGTCAGAAACACAGTGGTCAGAAACACAGTGGCCAGAAACACACCGGTCAGAAACACAGTGGTCTGAAACACAGTGGTCAGAAACACAGTTGTCAGAAACACACTGGTCAGAAACACACTGGTCAGTTTCACAATGGTGAGAAACACATTGGTCCGAAACACTCTGGTCTGAAACACAGGGTTCAGAAATACAGTGGTCAGAAACACAGTGGTCAGAAACACACTGGTCAGAAACACAGCGGTCAGAAACACAGTCGTCAGAAACACACTTGTCATATACACAGTGGTCAGAAACACAGTGGTCAGAAACACACTGGTCAGAAACCCACTGGACAGAAACACACTGGTCAGAAACACACTGGTCAGAAAGACCGGTCAGACACACAGTGGTCAGAAACATAGTGGTCAGAAACACACCAGTCGGAAACACACTGGTTAGAAACAGTGTGGTAAGAAGCACAGTGTTCAGACACACAGTGGTCAGAAACGCAGTGGTCAGAAACACACGGGTCAGAAACACAGTGGTCAGAAACACAATGGTCAGAAACACAGTGGTCAGAAACACAGTGGTCAGAAACACAGTGGTGAGAAACACACTGGTCAGAAACACACTGGTAAGAAACACAGTGGTCAGGAACACACTGGTCAGAAACACAGTGGTCAGAAACGCAGTGGTCAGAAACACACGGGTCAGAAACACAGTGGTCAGAAACACAATGGTCAGAAACACAGTGGTCAGAAACACAGTGGTCAGAAACACAGTGGTGAGAAACACACTGGTCAGAAACACACTGGTAAGAAACACAGTGTTCAGAAACGTAGTGGTCAGAAACACAGTTGTAAGGAACACATTGGTCAGAAACACAGAGGTCGGGAACACCGTGGCCAGAGACACACTGATCAGAAACACACTGGTCAAAAACACAGTGGTCAGAAACACAGTGGTCAGAAACACATTGGTCAGAAACACTCTGGTCAGAAACACAGTGGTTAGAAACATAGTGGTTAGAAACACAGTGGTCAGAAACGCAGTGGTCAGAATCACACTGGTCAAAAACACAGGGGTCAGAAACACACAGGTCAGAAACACCGTGGTCAGAAACACAGTGGTCAGAAACACACTGGTCATAAACACAGTGTTCAGAAACACGCTGGTTAGAAACCTAATGGTCACAAAATAGTGGTCAGAAACACAACGTTCAGAAACACACTGGTCAGAAATACAGTGGTCAGAAACACACTGGTCAGAAACACACTGGTCATAAACAAAGTTGTCAGAAACACACTGGTCAGAAACACAGTGGTCAGAAACACAGTGGTGAGAATCACAGTGGTCAGAAACACACTGGTCAGAAACACACTGGTCATAAACAAAGTTGTCAGAAACACACTGGTCAGAAACACAGTGGTCAGAAACACAGTGGTGAGAATCACAGTGGTCAGAAACACACTCGTCAGAAACATAGTGGTCAGAAACACAGTGGTCAGAAACACAGTGGTCAAAAACACTGTGGTCAGACACACACTGGTCAGAAACACAGTGGTCAGCAACACTGTGGTCAGGAACACAGTGGTCAGAAACACAGTGGTCAGAAACACAGTGGTCAAAAACACTGTGGTCAGACACACACTGGTCAGAAACACAGTGGTCAGCAACACTGTGGTCAGGAACACAGTGGTCAGAAACACAGTGGTCGGAAACACACTGGTCAGAATCACTGTGGTCAGAATCACGCTTGTCTGAAACACGCTGGTCAGAAACACAGTGGTCAGAAACACAGTGGTGACAGACACACTGGTCATAAACACAGTGGTCAGAAACAAAGTGGTCAGAAACACACTGGTCAGAAACCCACTGGTCAGAAACACACTGGTCAGAAACACAGTGGTCAGAAACACAGTGGTGACAGACACACTGGTCATAAACACAGTGGTCAGAAACAAAGTGGTCAGAAACACACTGGTCAGAAACCCACTGGTCAAAATCACACTGGTCAGAAACACACTGGTCAGAAAGACAGCGGTCAGACACACAGTGGTCAGAAACACAGTGGTCAGAAACACACCGGTCAGAAAGACACTGGTTAGGAACAGTGTCGTAAGAGGTACAGTGGTCAGACACACAGTGGTCAGAAACACAGTGGTCAGGAACACAGTGGTCAGAAACACACTGGTCAGAAACCCACTGGTCAAAAACACACTGGTCAGAAACAAAGTGGTCAGAAACACAGTGGTCAGAAACACAGTGGTCTGAAAAACACTGGTCAGAAACACAGTGGTCAGAAACACACTGGTCAGAAAGATACTGGTCAGAAACACATAGGGCAAATACACAGTGGTCGGAAACACAGTGGTCAGAAACACAGTGGTGAAAAACACTGTGGTCATAAACTCAATGGTCAGAAACACAGTGGACATAAACAACGTAGTCAGAAACACAGTGGTCAAAAACACAGTGGTCAGAAAGACACAAGTCAGAAACATAGTGGTCAGAAACACACTGGTGAGAAACACAATAGTAAGAAACACACTGGTCACAGACACACTAGTCAGAAACACACTGGTGAGAAGCACACTGGTCAGAAACACAGTGGTCGGATACACACTGGTCAGAAACACAAGGGTCAGAAACACAGTGGTCAGAAACACACTGGTCAGAAACTCAGTGATCAGAAACACAGTGGTCAGAAACACAGTGGACAGAAATACAATGGTCAGAAACACTGTGGTCAGACATACACTGGTCAGAAACACAGTGGTCAGATACACACTAGTCAGAAACACAGTGGACAGAAATACAATGGTCAGAAACACTGTGGTCAGACATACACTGGTCAGAAACACAGTGGTCAGATACACACTAGTCAGAAACACAGTGGACAGAAATACAATGGTCAGAAACACTGTGGTCAGACATACACTGGTCAGAAACACAGTGGTCAGATACACACTAGTCAGAAACACAGTGGACAGAAATACAATGGTCAGAAACACTGTGGTCAGACATACACTGGTCAGAAACACAGTGGTCAGATACACACTAGTCAGAAACACAGTGGACAGAAATACAATGGTCAGAAACACTGTGGTCAGACATACACTGGTCAGAAACACAGTGGTCAGATACACACTAGTCAGAAACACAGTGGACAGAAATACAATGGTCAGAAACACTGTGGTCAGACATACACTGGTCAGAAACACAGTGGTCAGATACACACTAGTCAGAAACACAGTGGACAGAAATACAATGGTCAGAAACACTGTGGTCAGACATACACTGGTCAGAAACACAGTGGTCAAAGACACAGTGGTCAGAAACACAGTGGTAAGAACCACAGTGGTCAGAAATACAGTGGTCAGAAACACACTGGTTAGAAACACACTGGTCAGGTACACACTGGTCATAAATACAGTGGTCAGAAACACAGAGGTCAGAAACACCGTGGTCAGAGACACACTAGTCGGAAACACACTGGTCAGAAACACAGTGGTAAGAAACACAGTGGCCAGAAAAACACTGGCCAGGAACACACTGGTCACAACCACACTGGTCAGAAACACACTGGTGTGAAACACACTGGTCAGAGGCACAGTGTTGAGAAACTCAACGGTCAGAAACACACTGGTCAGAAACACACTGGTCAGGAACACACGGGTTATAAACACACTGGTCAGAAACACACTGGTCACAAACACAATGGTCAGAAACACAGTGGTCAGAAACACAGTGGTGAGAAACACAGTGGTCAGAAATACAGTGGTCAAAACACAGTGGTTAGAAACACGGTGGTTAGAAATACACTGGTCAGAAACAAAGTGGTCAGAAACACAGTGGTCAGAAACACAGTGGTCAGAAACACGGTCGTCAGAACTACAGTGGTCAGAAATAGAGTGGTCAGAAGCACACTGGTCAGAAACACAGTGGTCAGAAGCACACTGGTCAGGATTACACTAGTCAGAAAAACACTGGTCAGAGACACAATGGTGAAAAACACAGTAGTGAGAAACACAGTGGTCGGAAACACAGTGGTCACAGCACGGTGGTCAGAAAGACACTGGTCAGGAACACGGTGGTCAGAAACACAGTGGTCACAAACACAGTGGGCACAAACACAGTGGTGAGAAATACAGTCGTCAGAAACACAGTCGTCAGAAAAAAAGTGGTCAGAAACACAATTGTCAGAAACACAGTGGTCAGAAACACAGTGATCAGAAAAACACTGGTCAGAAACACACTGGTCAGAAACACAGTAATCAGAAACACAGTGGTCAGAGACACGCTGGTCAAAAACACACTGGTCAAAAACACAGTGGTCAGAAACACAACGGTCACAAACACAGTGGTCAGAAACAGAGTGGTCAGAATAACAGTGGTTAGAAACACAGTGGTCCGAAACTCAGTGGTCGAAATACAGTGGTGAGAAACACAGTGGTCAGAAACACGATGGTCAGAAACACAGTGGTAAGAAATACAGTGGTCAGAAACACAGTGGTCATAAACACAGTGGTCAGAAACACAGTGGTCAGAAACACACTGGTCAGAAACACACTGGTCACAAACATATTGCTCAGAAACACACTGGTCAGAAACACACTGTTTAGAAACACCCTGGTCAGAAACACACTGGTGAGAAAAACAGTGGTCATAAACCCATTGGTGAGAAACACACCGGTCAGAAATACACTGGTCAGAAATACAATGGTCAGAAACACAGTGGTCAGAAACACACTGGTCAGAAACACACTGGTCAGAAACACACTGGTCAGAAACACAC
>SZWC01003140.1:125029-149479 GCA_023375785.1 Penium margaritaceum | reverse complement strand
TCAACGTTGACCACACACAGCGGATTTCTTTGGTCAAAGGCAGTACATATGCCTAGTTTGGTCGGTCATTGTACATGGTAGCCACACCGTGCTACTACTGAATGAAGGTCGCTGTACTTGGTAGTTGAGAACCGATATTCCCATAGCATTGTTTCCTGTCCTGACCGTTTGTGACTCGTGTTATGGTTGGTCAACGTTGACCACCCATATTGCAATTAGGTGGTCATGATCAGTGACATATGCCTAGTTTGGTTGTTTGGTGTGCATATTCGCCACACCGTGCCACTACGTATTGAAGTTCTTTGTCCTTTCTAGTCAATACATATGCTTCCCAAACCATTTTCTCTCCCTATGACCATCTGTGCCTCGTGGTATGAGTTGTCAATGTTGACCACACATAGTGGACTTATTCGGTCGTAGTGAGTGACGTATGCATCTTTTGGTTGTTCACTGTGCACGCTAGCCATAGCGTGCCACTACTTGTTGAAGGTCTTTTTAGTTCCTAGTTGATAACTAGTGTTCCCAACCCATTGTTTCCCCCCCTGACCATTTGTGACTCATGTTTTGCGTTCTCAACGTTGACCACATGAAGTGAAATTCTTTTGTCATGGTCAGTGACATATGCATGATTTGGGTGGTCNCATTGTTTCCCCCTCTGACCATTTGTGACTCGTATTATGACTTGTCAACGTGGACCACACACAGCGGATTTCTTTGGTCAAAGGCAGTAAATATGCCTACTTTGGTCATTCCTTGTGCATAGTAGCCACACTGCGGTACTACTGACTGAATGTCATTGTACTTGGTAGTTGCGAACCAATATTCTCATAGCATTTTTTCCTCTCCTGGCCGTTTGTGATTCTTGTTATGGTTGGTACACGTTGACCACCCATATTGAAATTCTCTGGTCATGATCAGTGACATATGCCTAGTTTGATTGTTTGGTGTGCACATTAGCCACACCGTGCCACTACGTGTTGAAGTTCTTTGTCCTGTCTAGCCAATACATAGGCTTCCCAATCCACTGTTTTCCCCTCTGACCATTTGTGACTCATGTTATGCGTTTCCAACGTTGACCACATGAAGTATAACTTGTTTGTCATGGTTAGTGACATATGCATACTTTGGTTTGTCACTGTGCATTGAAGCCACATTGTGCAACTACATACTGAAGGTATTTGTACTTGCTAGTAGATAACCAGTATTCAAAAGCCACTACCTTCCACCATGACCATTTGTGACTCGTGTTGTGAGTTGTCAACGTTTACAACACGTAGTGACCATATTGGTCATGGTCAGTGACATATGCCTACTTTGGTTGGTCATCGTGCACGGTCTCTACACTTCGCCACAATGTATTGAAGCCCCTTGTGCTTGCTATGTGTTACTTGGTGTTCCCAAACTATTGTTCCCCCCTCTGGCCATTTGTGACTCATATTATGAGTTGTCAATGTTGACCACACATAGTGGACTTATTCGGTCGTAGTGAGTGACGTATGCATCCTTTGGTTGGTCACTGTGCATTGAAGCCACATTGTGCCACTACATATCGAAGGTATTTGTACTTGCTAGTAGATAACTAGTATTCACAAAGCATTACCTTCCACCCTGACCATTTGTGCCTCGTGTTGTGAGTTGTCAACGTTTACCACACTTAGTGACATTATTTGCTCATGGTCAGTGACATATGCATGATTTGGGTGGTCACTGTGAATGGTAACCACATTGTGCCACTACATATCGAAGGTATTTGTACTTGCTAGTAGATAACTAGTATTCACAAAGCATTACCTTCCACCCTGACCATTTGTGCCTCGTGTTGTGAGTTGTCAACGTTTACCACACTTAGTGACATTATTTGCTCATGGTCAGTGACATATGCATGATTTGGGTGGTCACTGTGAATGGTAACCACATTGTGCCACTACATATCGAAGGTATTTGTACTTGCTAGTAGATAACTAGTATTCACAAAGCATTACCTTCCACCCTGACCATTTGTGCCTCGTGTTGTGAGTTGTCAACGTTTACCACACTTAGTGACATTATTTGCTCATGGTCAGTGACATATGCATGATTTGGGTGGTCACTGTGAATGGTAACCACATTGTGCCACTACATATCGAAGGTATTTGTACTTGCTAGTAGATAACTAGTATTCACAAAGCATTACCTTCCACCCTGACCATTTGTGCCTCGTGTTGTGAGTTGTCAACGTTTACCACACTTAGTGACATTATTTGCTCATGGTCAGTGACATATGCATGATTTGGGTGGTCACTGTGAATGGTAACCACATTGTGCCACTACATATCGAAGGTATTTGTACTTGCTAGTAGATAACTAGTATTCACAAAGCATTACCTTCCACCCTGACCATTTGTGCCTCGTGTTGTGAGTTGTCAACGTTTACCACACTTAGTGACATTATTTGCTCATGGTCAGTGACATATGCATGATTTGGGTGGTCACTGTGAATGGTAACCACATTGTGCCACTACATATCGAAGGTATTTGTACTTGCTAGTAGATAACTAGTATTCACAAAGCATTACCTTCCACCCTGACCATTTGTGCCTCGTGTTGTGAGTTGTCAACGTTTACCACACTTAGTGACATTATTTGCTCATGGTCAGTGACATATGCATGATTTGGGTGGTCACTGTGAATGGTAACCACATTGTGCCACTACATATCGAAGGTATTTGTACTTGCTAGTAGATAACTAGTATTCACAAAGCATTACCTTCCACCCTGACCATTTGTGCCTCGTGTTGTGAGTTGTCAACGTTTACCACACTTAGTGACATTATTTGCTCATGGTCAGTGACATATGCATGATTTGGGTGGTCACTGTGAATGGTAACCACATTGTGCCACTACATATCGAAGGTATTTGTACTTGCTAGTAGATAACTAGTATTCACAAAGCATTACCTTCCACCCTGACCATTTGTGCCTCGTGTTGTGAGTTGTCAACGTTTACCACACTTAGTGACATTATTTGGTCATTTTCAGTGACATATTCCTGATATTGTTGGTCATCGGGCATGGTCCCCACACCGTGCCACAACATATTGAAGCCCCTTGTGCTTGCTATGTGTTACTTGGTGTTCCCAAACTATTGTTCCCCTCTCTGGCCATTTGTGACTCGTATTATGACTTGTCAACGTGGACCACACACAGCGGATTTCTTTGGTCAAAGGCAGTTTATATGCCTACTTTGGTCGGTCATTGTGCATGGTAGCCACACCGTGCTACTACTGAATGAAGGTCGCTGTACTTGGTAGTTGAGAACCGATATTCGCATAGCATTGTTTCCTGTCCTGCCCGTTTGTGACTCGTGTTATGGTTGGTCAACGTTGACCACCCATATTGCAATTCTGTGGTCATGATCAGAGACATATGCCTAGTTTGGTTGTTTGGTGTGCATATTCGCCACACCGTGCCACTACGTATTGAAGTTCTTTGTCCTTTCTAGTCAATACATATGCTTCCCAAACCATTTTCCCTCCCTATGACCATCTGTGCCTCGTGGTATGAGTTGTCAATGTTGACCACACATAGTGGACTTATTCGGTCGTAGGCAGTGACATATCCATACTTTGGCTTGTCACTGTGCACGCTAGCCATACCGTGCCACTGCTTATTGAAGGTCTTTGTACTTCCTAGTTGATAACTAGTGTTCCCAACCCATTGTTTCCCCCCCTGACCATTTGTGACTCATGTTTTGCGTTCTCAACGTTGACCACATGAAGTGAAATTCTTTTGTCATGGTCAGTGACATATGCATGATTTGGGTGGTCACTGTGAATGGTAACCACATTGTGCCACTACATAATGAAGGTATTTGTACTTGCTAGTAGATAACTAGTGTTCACAAACCATTACCTTCCACCCTGACCATTTGTGACTCGTGTTGTGAGTTGTCAAAGTTTACCACACTTCGTGACATTATTTGGTCATGGTCAGTGACATATGCCTACTTTAGTTGTTCATCGTGCATGGTTTCCACGCCGTGCCACAACGTATTGAAGCCCCTTGTGCTTGGAATGAGGTACGTGGTGTTCCCAAAACCATTGTTTCCCCCTCTGACCATTTGTGACTCGTATTATGAGTTGTCAACGTGAACCACACACAGCGGATTTCTTTGGTCAAAGGCATTGAATATGCCTATTTTGGTCATTCCTTGTGCATAGTAGCCACACTGCGCTACTAATGACTGAAGGTCATTGTACTTGGTAGTTGCGAACCAATATTCTCATAGCATTTTTTCCTCTCCTGGCCGTTTGTGATTATTGTTATGGTTGGTACACGTTGACCACCCATATTGAAATTCTCTGGTCATGATCAGTGACATATGCCTACTTTGGTTGGTCATCGTGCATGGTCCCCACACCGTGCCACAACGTATTGAAGCCCCTTGTGCTTGGAATGAGGTACGTGGTGTTCCCAAAACCATTGTTTTCCTCTCTGACCATTTGTGACTCATGTTATGCGTTGTCAACGTTGACCACCCTCAGCAGATTTCTTTGGTCAAAGGCATTGAATATGCCGATTTTGGTCAGTCCTTGTGCATAGTAGCCACACTGCGCTACTAATGACTGAAGGTCATTGTACTTGGTAGTTGCGAACCAATATTCTCATAGCATTTTTTCCTCTCCTGGCCGTTTGTGATTATTGTTATGGTTGGTACACGTTGACCACCCATATTGAAATTCTCTGGTCATGATCAGTGACATATGCCTACTTTGGTTGGTCATCGTGCACGGTCTCTACACTTCGCCACAATGTATTGAAGCCCCTTGTGCTTGCTATGTGTTACTTGGTGTTCCCAAACTATTGTTCCCCCCTCTGGCCATTTGTGACTCATATTATGAGTTGTCAATGTTGACCACACACAGCGGATTTCTTTGGTCAAAGGCAGTACATATGCCTACTTTGGTCAGTCATTGTACATGGTAGCCACACCGTGCTACTACTGACTGAAGGTCGTTGTTCTTGGTAGTTGAGAACCGATATTCCCATGGCATTGTTTCCTGTCCTGTCCGTTTGTGACTCGTGTTATGGGCTGTCAACATTGACCACCCATATTGAGATTCTGTGGTCGTGATCAGTGACATATGCCTAGTTTGGTTGTTTGGTTTGCATATTAGCCACACCGTGCCACTATGTATTACAGTTCTTTGTCCTTTCTAGTCAATACATAGGCTTCCCAAACCATCGTCTCTCCCTCTGACCATTTGTGACTCGTGTTATGAGTTGTCAATGTTGACCACACATAGTGGACTTATTCGGTCGTAGGCAGTGACGTATGCATCATGTGGCTGGTCACCGTGCACGCTAGCCATACCGTGCCACTGCTTGTTGAAGGTGTTTGTACTGCCTCGCTGATACCTAGTGTTCCCAAACCATTGTTTCCCCCTCTGACCATTTGTGACTCGTGTTATGGTTGGTCAACGTTGACCACCCATATTGAAATTCTGTGGTCATGATCAGAGACATATGCCTAGTTTGGTTGTTTGGTGTGCTTATTAGCCACACCGTGCCACTATGTATTACAGTTCTTTGTCCTTTCTAGTCAATACATAGGCTTCCCAAACCATCGTCTCTCCCTCTGACCATTTGTGACTCGTGTTATGAGTTGTCAATGTTGACCACACATAGTGGACTTATTCGGTCGTAGGCAGTGACGTATGCATCATGTGGCTGGTCACCGTGCACGTTAGCCATACCGTGCCACTGCTTGTTGAAGGTGTTTGTACTTCCTCGCTGATAACTAGTGTTCCCAAACCATTGTTTTCGCCTCTGANAGTTCTTTGTCCTTTCTAGTCAATACATAGACTTCCCAAACCATTGTCTCTCCCTCTGACCATTTGTGACTCGTGTTATGAGTTGTCAATGTTGACCACACATAGTGGACTTATTCGGTCGTAGGCAGTGACGTATGCATCATGTGGCTGGTCACCGTGCACGCTAGCCATACCGTGCCACTGCTTGTTGAAGGTGTTTGTACTTCCTCGCTGATAACTAGTGTTCCCAAACCATTGTTTTCGCCTCTGACCATTTGTGACTCGTGTTATGCGTTTTCAATGTTGACCACATGAAGTGAAATTCTTTCGTCATTTTCAGTGACATATGCATACCTTGGTAGATCACTGTGCATTGAAGCTACATTGTGCCACTACATATTGAAGGTATTTGTACTTGCTAGTAGAGAACTAGTGTTTACAAACCATTACCTTCCACCCTGACCATTTGTGACTCGTGTTGTGAGTTGTCATAGTTTACCACTCTTAGTGACATTATTTGGTCATGGTCAGTGACATATGCCTACTTTGGTTGGTCATCGTGCATGGTCTCCAAACCGTGCCACAACGTATTGAAGCCCCTTGTACTTGCTATGTGATACTTGGTGTTCCCAAACCATTTTTTCCCCCTATGACCATTTGTGACTCGTATTATGAGTTATCAACGTTGACCACACACAGCGGATTTCTTTGGTCAAAGGCAGTACATATGCCTAGTTTGGTCGGTCATTGTACATGGTAGCCACACCGTGCTACTACTGAATGAAGGTCATTGTACTTGGTAGTTGCGAACCAATATTCTCATAGCATTTTTTCCTCTCCTGGCCGTTTGTGATTATTGTTATGGTTGGTACACGTTGACCACCCATATTGCAATTATGTGGTCATGATCAGTGACATATGCCTACTTTGGTCAGTCATTGTACATGGTAGCCACACCGTGCTACTACTGAATGAAGGTCATTGTACTTGGTAGTTGCGAACCAATATTCTCATAGCATTTTTTCCTCTCCTGGCCGTTTGTGATTATTGTTATGGTTGGTACACGTTGACCACCCATATTGCAATTATGTGGTCATGATCAGTGACATATGCCTACTTTGGTTGGTCATCGTGCATGGTCTCCACACCGTGCCACAACGTATTGAAGCCCCTTGTGCTTGGAATGAGGTACGTGGTGTTCCCAAACCATTGTTTCCCCCTCTGACCATTTGTGACTCGTATTATGAGTTGTCAACGTGAACCACACACAGCGGATTTCTTTGGTCAAAGGCATTGAATATGCCTATTTTGGTCATTCCTTGTGCATAGTAGCCACACTGCGCTACTAATGACTGAAGGTCACTGTACTTGGTAGTTGAGAACCAAAATTCTCATAGCATTGTTTCCTCTCCTGACCGTTTGTGACTCTTGTTATGGTTGGTAAACGTTGACCACCCATATTGAAATTCTCTGGTCATGATCAGTGACATCTGCCTAGTTTGATTGCTTGGTGTGCATATTAGCCACACCGTGCCACTACGTATTGAAGTTCTTTGTCCTTTCTAGCCAATAAATAGGCTTCTTAATCCACTGTTTTCCCCTCTGGCCATTTCTGACTCGTGTTATGCGTTTCCAATGTTGACCACATGAAGTATGATTTGTTCATCATGGTGAGTGACATATGCATACTTTGGTTGGTCACTGTGCATTGAGGCCACATTGTGCCACTATATATTGAAGGTATCTGTACTTGCTAGTAGATAACTAGTATTCACAAAGCATTACCTTCCACCCTGACCATTTGTGACTCGTGTTGTGAGTTGTCAACGTTTACCACACTTAGTGACATTAATTGGTCATGGTCAGTGACATATGCCTACTTTGGTTGGTCATCGTGCATGGTCTCCTCACCGTGCCACAACGTATTGAAGCCCCTTGTGCTTGCTATGTGATTCTTGGTAGTTCCAGACCATTGCTTCCCCCCTCTGACCATCTGTGACTCGTATTATGAGTTGTCAACGTTGACCACACGCAGCGGATTTCTTTGGTCAAAGGCAGTTTATATGCCTACTTTGGTCGGTCATTATACATGGTAGCCGCACCGTGCTACTACGGAATGTGAGTCGTTGTACTTGGTAGTTGAGAACCGATATTCCCATAGCATTGTTTCCTGTCCTGACTGTTTGAGACTCGTGTTATGGTTGGTCCACGTTGACCACCCATATTGAAGTTATGTGGTCATGACCAGTGACATATGCCTAGTTTTGTTGTTTGGTGTGCATACTAGCCACACCATGCCAATATGTATTGAAGTTCTTTGTCCTTTCTAGTCAATACAAAGGCTTCCCAAACCATTTTCTCTCCCTCTGACCATTTGTGACTTGTTTTATGAGTTGTCAATGTTGACCACACATGGTGGACTTATTCGGTCGTAGTCAGTGACGCATGCATCCTTTGGTTGGTCACTGTGCACGCTAGCCATACTGTGCCACTGCTTGTTGAAGGTATTTGTACTTCCTAGTTGATAACTAGAGTTCCCAACCCATTGTTTTCCCCTTTGACCATTTGTGACTCGTGTTATGGGTTTTCAACGTTGACCACATGAAGTGAACTTCTTTTGTCATGGTTAGTGACATATGCATACTTTGGGTGGTCACTGTGCATTGAAGCCACATTGTGCCACTATATATTGAAGGTAATTGTACTTGCTAGAAGATAACTAGTATTCACAAACCATTACCTTCCACCCTGACCATTTGTGACTCGGGTTGTGAGTTGTCAAAGTTTACCACGCTTAGTGACATTATTTGGTCATGGTCAGTGACATATGCCTACTTTGGTTGGTCATTGTGCATGGTCTCCCCACCGTGCCACAATGTATTGAAGCCCATTGTGCTTGCTATGTGATACTTGGTGTTCCCAAACCATTGTTTCCCCCTCTGACCATTTGTGACTCGTATAATGAGTTGTGACCGTTGACCACACACAGCGGATTTCTTTGGTCAAAGGCAGTACATATGCCTACTTTGGCCGGTCATTGTGCATGGTAGCCACACCGTGCTACTACTGAATGAAGGTCATTGTACTTGGTAGTTGAGAACCGATATTCGCATAGCATTGTTTCCTGTCCTGCCCGTTTGTGACTCGTGTTATGGTTGGTCAACGTTGACCACACATATTGAAATTATGTGGTCATGATCAGTGTCATATTCCTAGTTTGGTTGTTTGGTGTGCATGTTAGCCACACCGTGGCACTACGTATTGAAGTTCTTTGTCCTTTCTAGGCAATACATAGGCTTCCCAAACCATTGTATCTCCCTCTCCACATTTGTGACACGTGTTATGAGTTGTCAATGTTGACCACACATAGTGCACTTATTTGGTCGTAGTCAGTGACATACGCATCCTTTGGTTGGTCACTGTGCACGCTAGCCATACCGTGCCACAGCTTGTTGAAGGTCTTTGTACTTGCTAGTTGATAACTAGTGTCCACAATCCATTGTTTTCCCCTCTGACCATTTGTGACTCGTGTTATGTGTTTTCAACATTGACCACATACGTGAAATCTGTTCGTCATGGATAGTGACATATGCATACTTTGGTTGGTCACTGTGCATTGAGGCCACATTGTGCCACTACATATTGAAGGTATTTGTACTTGCTAGTAGATAACTAGTATTCACAAACCATTACCTTCCACCCTGACCAATTGTGACTCGTGTTGTGAGTTGTCAAAGTGTACCAGACTTAGTGACATTATTTGGTCATGGTCAGTGACATATGCCTACTTTGGTTGGTCATCGTGCATGGTCTCCACACCGTGCCACAACGTACTGAAGCCTCTTGTGCTTGCTATGTGATACTTGGTGTTCCAAAACCATTGTACCCCCCTCTGACCATTTGTGACTCGTGTCATGAGTTGTCAACGTTGACCACACACAGCGGATTTCTGTGGTCAAAGGCAGTACATATGCCTACTTTGGTCGGTCATTGTACATGGTAGCCACACCGTGCTACTACTGAATGAAGGTCATTGTACTTGGTAGTTGAGAACCGATATTCCCATAGCATTGTTTCCTGCCCTGACCGTTTGTGACTCGTGTTATGGTTGGTCAACGTTGACCACCCATATTGAAATTATGTTGTCATGATCAGTGACATATGCCTAGTTTGGTTGTTTGGTGTGCATATTAGCCACATTGTGCCACTACATATTGAAGTTCTCTGTACTTTCTAGTCAATACATAGGCTTCCCAAAACATTTTCTCTCCCTCTGACCATTTGTGACTCGTGTTATGAGTTGTCAATGTTGACCACACATAGTGGACTTAATTCGGTCGTAGGCAGTGACGTATGCATCCTTTGGTTGGTCTCTGTGCATGCTAGCCATACCCTGCCACTGCTTGCTGAAGGTCTTTGTACTTCCTAATTGATAACTAGTGTTCCCAACCCATTGTTTTCCCCTCTGACCATTTGTGTCTCGTGTTATCTGTTTTCAACGTTGACCACATGAAGTGAAATTCTTTCGTCATGGTCAGTGACATATGCATACTTTGCATGGTCCCTATGCATTGAAGCCACGTTGTGCCACTAAACATTGAAGGTGTTTGTACTTGCAAGTAGATAACTAGTATTCACAAACCATTACCTTCCACCCTGACCATTTGTGACTCGTGTTGTGAGTTGTCAACGTTTACCACACTTAGTGACATTACTTGGTCATGGTCAGTGACATATGCCTACTTTGGTTGGTCATCGTGCATGGTCTCCACACCGTGCCACAACGTATTGTAGCCCCTTGTGCTTGCTATGTGATACTTGGTATTCCCAAACAATTGTTTCCCCCTCTGACCATTTGTGACTCGTATTATAAGTTGTCAACATTAACTACACACAGCGGATTTCTTTGGTCAAAGGCAGTACATATGCCTACTTTGGTCGGTCATTGTGCATGGTAGCCACACCGTGCTACTACTGACTGACGGTCGTTGTATTTGGTAGTTGGAAACCGATATTCCCATAGCATTGTTTCCTGTCCTGCCTGTTTGTGACTCGTGTTATGGTTGGTCAACGTTGACCACCCATATTGAAATTCTGTGGTCATGATCAGTGACATATGCCTTGATTGGTTGTTTGGTGTGCATGTTAGCCACACCGTGCCACTACGTATTGAAGTTCATTGTCCTTTCAAGTCAATACATAGGCTTCCCAAACCATTGTATCTCCCTTTGACCATTTGTGACTCACGTTATGAGTTGTCAACGTTGACCACACATCGTGTACTTATTTGGTCATAGTCAGTGATGTGTGCATCCTTTGGTTGGTCACTATGCTTGCTAGCCATACCGTGCCACTACTTGTTGAAGGTCTTTGTACTTGCTAGTTTAAAACTAGTGTCCCCAATCCATTGTTTTCCCCTGTAACCATTTGTGGCTCGTGTTATGTGTTTTCAGCATTGACCACATACATGAAATTTATTCGTCATGGTTAGTGACATATGCATACATTGGTTGGTCACTGTGCATTGAGGACACATTGTGCCACTACATATCGAAGGTATTTGTACTTGCTAGTAGATAACTATAATTCACAAAGCATTACCTTCCACCCTGACCATTTGTTACTCGTGTTGTGAGTTGTCAAAGCTTACCACACTTAGTGACATTACTTGGTCATGGTCAGTTACATATGCCTACTTTGGTTGGTCACCGTGCATGGTCTCCACACCGTGCCACAGCGTATTGAAGCCCCTTGTGCTTGCTATGTGATACTTGGTGGTCCCAAACCATTGTTTCCCCCTCTGACCATTTGTGACTTGTATTATGAGTTGTCAACGTTGACCACACACAGCGGATTTCTTTGGTCAAAGGCAGTACATATGCCTACTTTAGTTGGTCATTGTGCATGGTAGCCACGCCGTGCTACTACCGACTTAAGGTCTCTGTACTTGGTAGTTGAGAACCGATATTCCCATAGCATTGATTCCTGTCCTGACCGTTTGTGACTCGTTATATGGTTGGTAAACTTTGACCACCCATATTGAAATTCTGTGGTCATGATCAGTGACATATGCCTTGTTTGGTTGTTTGGTGTGCATATTAGCCACACCGTGCCACTACGTATTGAAGTTCTTTGTTCTTTCTAGTAAATACATAGGCTTCCCAAACCAGTGTCTCTCCCTCGTGGTATGGGTTGTCAATGTTGACCACACATAGTGGACTTAATTCGGTCGTAGTCAGTGACGTATGCATCCTTTGGTTGGTCACTCTGCACGCTAGCCATACCTTGCCACTTCTTGTTGAAGGTGTATGTACTTCCTAGTTGATAACTAGTGTTCCCAACCCAATGTTTTCCCCTATACCCACTTGTGACTCGTGTTATGCATTTTCAACGTTGACCACATGAAGTGAAATTCTTTTGTCATGGTCAGTGACATGTGCATACTTTGGGTGGTCACTGTGCATTGAAGCCACATTGTGCCACCACATGTTGAAGGTATTTGTACTTGCTAGTAGATAACTAGTATTCACAAACCATTACCTTCCACCATGACCATTTGTGACTCGTGTTGTGAGTTGTCAAAGTTTACCACACTTAGTGACATTATTTGCTCATGGTCAGTGACATATGCCTACTTTGGTTGGTCATCGTGCATGGTCCCCACACCGTGCCACAACGTATTGAAGCCCCTTGTGCTTGCTATGGGATACGTGGTGTTCCCAAACCATTGTTTCCCCCTCTGACCATTTGCGAATCGTATTATGAGTTGTCAAAGTGGACTACACACAGCGGATTTCTTTGGTCAGAGGCAGTGAACATGCATACTTTAATCGGTCATTGTGCATGGTAGCCACACCGCGCTACTACTGACTGAAGTTCATTGTACTTGGTAGTTGAGAACCAATATTCTCATAGCATTGCTTCCTCTCCTGGCCGTTTGTGACTCGTGTTATGGTTGGTCAACGTTGACCACCCATATTGAAATTCCCTGGTCATGATCAATGACATATGCCTAGTTTGATTGTTTGGTGTGATTATTAGCCACACCGTGCCACTACGTATTGAAGTTCTTTGTCCTTTCTAGCGAATAAATAGGCTTCCCAATCCATTGTTTTCCCCTCTGACCATTTGTGACTCGTGTTATGCGTTTTCAACGTTGACCACATGAAGTGAAATTTGTTCGTCATGGTTAGTGACATATGCATACTTTGGTTAGTCACTTTGCATTGAAGCCACATTGTGCCACTACATATTGAAGGTATTTGTACTTGGTAGTAGATAATCAGTATTCACAATCCATTACCTTCCATCCTCACCATTTGTGACTCGTGCTGTGAGTTGTCAAAGTTTACCACACTCAGTGACATTACTTGGTCATGATCAGTAACATATGCCTACTTTGGTTGGTCATCGTACATGGTCTCCACACCGTGCCACAGCGTATTGAAGCCCCTTGTGCTTGCTATTTGATACTTGGTGTCTCCAAACCATTGTTTCCCCCTCTGACCATTTGTGACTCATATTATGAGTTGTCAACGTTGACCACACACAGCGGATTTCTTTGGTCAAAGGCAGTACATATGCTTACTTTGGTTGGTCGTTGTACATGGTAGCCGCACCGTGCTACTACTGAATGAAGGTCATTGTACTTGGTAGTTGAGAACCGATATTCCCTTAGCATTGTGTCATGTCCTGACAGTTTGTGACTCGTGTTATGGCTGGTAAACGCTGACCACCCATATTGAAATTATGTGGTCACGATGAGTGACATATGCCTAGTTTGGTTGTTTGGTGTGCATATCAGCCACACCATGCCACTACGTATTGAAGTTCTTTGTCCTTTCTAGTCAATACTTAGGCTTCCCAGCCCATTTTCTATCCCTCTGACCATTTGTGACTCGTGTTATGAGTTGTCAATGTTGACAACACATAGTGGATTTATTCGGTCGTAGTCAGTGACGTATGCATCCTTTGGTTGGTCACTGTGCACACTAGCCATACCGTGCCACTGCTTGTTGAAGGTCTTTGTACTTGCTAGTTGATAACTAGTGTTCCCTACCCATTGTTTTCCCCTCTGACCATTTGTAAATCCTGTTATGCGTTTTCAACGTTGACCACATGAAGTGAAATTCTTTCGTCATGGTCAGTGACATATGCATACTTTGGGTGGTCACTGTGCATTGAAGCCACATTGTGCCACTACATATTGAAGGTATTTATACTTGCTAGTAGATAACTAGTAATCACAAACCATTACCTTCCGCCCTGACCATTTGTGACTCGTGTTGTGAGTTGTCAAAGTTTCCCACACTTAGTGACATTATTTGGTCATTTTCAGTGACATATTCCTGATATTGTTGGTCATCGTGCATGGTCCCCACACCGTGCCACAACATATTGAAGCCCCTTGTGCTTGCTATGTGATACTTGATGTTCCCAAACATTTGTTTCCCCCTCTGACCATTTGTGACTCGTATTATAAGTTGTCAACGTGGACCACACACAGTGGATTTCTTTGCTAAAAAATGGTACATATGCCTACTTTGGTCGGTCATTGTGCATGGTAGCCACACCATGCTACTACTGAATGAAGGGCGTTGTACTTGGTAGTTGAGAGCCGATTTTCCCACAGCATTGTTTCCTGTCGTGACCGTTTGTGACTCGTCTTATGGTCGGTCAACGTTGACCACCCATATTGAAATTCTCTGGTCATGATCAGTGACATATGCCTAGTTTGGTTGTTTGGTGTGCATATTGCCCACACCGTGCCACTACGTATTGAAGTTTTGTGTCCTGTCTAGCCAAAACATAGGCTTACCAAACCATTGTCCCTCCCTTTGACCATTTGTGACTCGTGTTATGAGTTGTCAATGTTGACCACACATAGTGGAGTTATTCGGTCGTAGTTAGCGACGTATGCATCCTTTGGTTGGTCACAGTGCACGCTAGCCATACAGTGCCACTGCTTGTTGAAGGTCTTTGTACTTGCTAGTTGATAACTAGTATTCCTTCCCATTGTTTTCCCTTCTGACCATTTGTGAATCGTGTTATGCGTTTTCAACATTGACCACATGAAGTGAAATTCTTTCGTCATGGTCAGTGACATATGCATACTTTGGGTGGTCACTGTGCATTGAAGCCACATTGTCCCACTACATATTGAAGGTATTTGTACTTGCTAGTAGATAACTAGTATTCACAAACCATTGCCTTACACCCTGACCATCTGTGACTCGTGTTGTGAGTTGTCAAAGTTTACCACACTTAGTGACATTATTTGGTCGTGGTCAGTGACATATGCCTACTTTGGTTGGTCATCGTGCATGGCATCCACACCGTGCCACAATGTATTCAAGCCCCTTGTGCTTACTATGTGATACGTGGTGTTCCCAAACCATTGTTTCCCCTTTTAACGATTTGTGACTCGTATTATGAGCTGTCAACGTTGACCACACACAGCGGATTTCTTTGGTCAAAGGCAGTAAATATGCCTACCTTGGCCGGTCATTGTGCATGGTAGCCACATCGCACTACTACTGACTAAAAGTCATTGTACTTGGTAGTTGAGAACCGATATTCTCATAGCATTGTTTCCTCTCCTGACCGTTTGTGACTCGTGTTATGGTTGGTCAACGTTGACCACCCATATTGAAATTCTCTGGTCATGATCAATGACATATGCCTAGTTTGATTGTTTGGTGTGCACATTAGCCACATCGTGCCACTACGTATTGAAGTTCTTTGTCCTTTCTAGCCAATACAGAGACATCCCAATCCATTGTTTTCCCCTCTGACCATTTGTGACTCGTGTTATGCATTTTCAACGTTGACCACATGAAGTGAAATTTGTTCGTCATGGTTAGTGACATATGCATACTTTGGTTGGTCACCGTGGATTGAAGACACATTGTGCCACTACATATTGAAGGAATTTGTACTTGCTAGTAGATAACTAGTATTCACAAACCATTACCTTCCTCCCTGACCATTTATTTCTCGTGTTGTGAGTTGTCAAATTTACCACACTTAGTGACATTATTTGGTCATGGTCAGTGACATATGCCCACTTTGGTTGGTCATCGTGCATGGTCTCTACACTGTGCCACAACATATTAAAGCCCCTTGTGCTTGCTATGTGATAACTGGTGTTCCCAAACAATTGATTCCCCCTCTGACCATTTGTGACTCGTATTATGAGTTGTCAACGTTGACCACACACAGCGGATTTCTTTGGTCAAAGGCAGTACATATGCCTTTCTTGGTTGGTCATTGTGCATGGTAGCCACACCGTGCTACTACTGACTGAAGGCCGTTGTACTTGGAAGTTGAGAACCGATATTCCCATAGCATTGTTTTATGTCCTGACCGTTTGTGACTCGTGTTATGGTTGGTCAACGTTGACCACCCATATTGAAGTTTTGTGGTCATGGTCAGTGACATATGCCTAGTTTGGTTGTTTGGTTTGCATATTAGCCACACCATGCCACTACGTATTGAAGTTCTTTGTCCTTTCTAGTCAATACATATGCTTCCCAAACCATTGTCTCTCCCTTTGACCATCTGTGACTCGTGTTATGAGTTGTAGATGTTGACCACACATAGTGGACTTATTCGGTCGTAGTCAGTGACGCATGCATCCTTTGGTTGGTCACTGTGCACGCTAGCCATACCTTGCCACTGCTTGTTGAAAGTCTTTGTACTTCCTAGTTGATAAGTAGTGTTCCCAACCCATTGTTTTCCCCTCTGACCATTTGTGACTCGTGTTATGCATTTTCACATTGACCACATGAAGTGAAATTATTTCGTCATGGTCAGTGACATATGCATACTTTGGGTGGTCACTGTGCATTGAAGCCACATTGTGCCACAACATATTGAATGTTTTTGTACTTGCTAGTAGATAACTAGTATTCACAAACCATTACCTTCCACCCTGACCATTTGTGACTCGTGTTGTGAGTTGTCAAAGTTTACCACACTTAGTGACATTATTTGGTCATGGTCAGTGACATATGCCTACTTTGGTTGGTCATCGTGCATGGCATCCACACCGTGCCACAACGTATTCAAGCCCCTTGTGCTTACTATGGGATACGTGGTGTTCCCAAACCATTGTTTCCCCCTTTAACCATTTGTGACTCGTATTATGAGTTGTCAACGTGGACCACACACAGCGGATTTCTTTGGTCAAAGGCAATAAATATGCCTACCTTGGTCCGTCATTGTGCATGGTAGCCAAACCGCGCTACTACTGACTGAAAGTCATTGTACTTGGTAGTTGAGAACCGATATTCTCATAGCATTGTTTCCTCTCCTGACCGTTTGTGACTGGTGTTATGGTTGGTCAACGTTCACCACCCATATTGAAATTCTCTGGTCATGATCAGTGACATATGCCTAGTTTGATTGTTTGGTGTGCACATTAGCCACACCGTGCCACTACGTATTAAAGTTCTTTGTCCTTTCTAGCCAATACAATGACTTCCCAATCCATTGTTTTCCCCTCTGACCATTTGTGACTCGTGTTATGCGTTTTCAACGTTGACCACATGAAGTGAAATTTGTTCATCATGGTTAGTGACATATGCATACTTTGGTCGGTCACCGTGGATTGAAGACACATTGTGCCACTACATATTGAAGGAATTTGTACTTGCTAGTAGATAGCTAGTATTCACAAACCATTACCTTCCTCCCTGACCATTTGTTACTCGTGTTGTGAGTTGTCAAAGTTTACCACACTTAGTGACATTATTTGGTCATGGTCAGTGACATATGCCTACTTTGGTTGGTCATCGTGCATGGTCTCTACACTGTGCCACAATGTATTGAAGCCCCTTGTGCTTGCTATGTGATAACTGGTGTTCCCAAACCATTGATTTCCCCTCTGACCATTTGTGACTCGTATTATGAGTTGTCAACGTTGACCACACACAGCGGATTTCTTTGGTCAAAGGCAGTACATATGCCTTTCTTGGTTGGTCATTGTGCATGGTAGCCACACCGTGCTACTACTGACTGAAGGCCGTTGTACTTGGAAGTTGAGAACCGATATTCCCATAGCATTGTTTTATGTCCTGATTGTTTGTGACTCGTGTTATGGTTGGTCAACGTTGACCACACATATTGAAGTTTTATGGTCATGATCAGTAACATATGCCTAGTTTGGTTGTTTGGTTTGCATATTAGCCACACCATGCCACTACGTATTGAAGTTCTTTGTCCTTTCTAGTCAATACATATGCTTTCCAAACCATTGTCTCTCCCTTTGACCATCTGTGACTCGTGTTATGAGTTGTAGATGTTGACTACACATGGTGGACTTATTCGGTAGTAGTCAGTGACGCATGCATCCTTTGATTGGTCACTGTGCACGCTAGCCATACCGTGGCACTGCTTGTTGAATGTCTTTGTACTTCCTAGTTGATAAGTAGTGTTCCCAACCCATTGTTTTCCCCTCTGACCATTTGTGACTCGTGTTATGCATTTTCACATTGACCACATGAAGTGAAATTATTTCGTCATGGTCAGTGACATATGCATACTTTGGGTGGTCACTGTGCATTGAAGCCACATTGTGCCACAACATATTGAAGGTTTTTGTACTTGCTAGTAGATAACTAGTATTCACAAACCATTACCTTCCACCCTGACCATTTGTGACTCGTGTTGTGAGTTGTCAAAGTTTACCACACTTTGTGACATTATTTGGTCATGGTCAGTGACATGTGCCTACTTTGGTTGGTCATCGTGCATGGCATCCACACCGTGCCACAACGTATTCAAGGCCCTTGTGCTTACTATGGGATACGTGGTGTTGCCAAACCATTGTTTCCCCCTTTAACCATTTGTGACTCGTATTATGAGTTGTCAACGTGGACCACACACAGCGGATTTCTTTGGTCAAAGGCAGTAAATATGCCTACCTTGGTCGGTCATTGTGCATGGTAGCCAAACCGCGCTACTACTGACTGAAAGTCATTGTACTTGGTAGTTGAGAACCGATATTCTCATAGCATTGTTTCCTCTCCTGACCGTTTGTGACTGGTGTTATGATTGGTCAACGTTGACCACCCATATTGAAATTCTCTGGTCATGATCAGTGACATGTGCCTGGTTTGATTGCTTGGTGTGCACATTAGCCACACCGTGCCACTACGTATTAAAGTTCTTTGTCCTTTCTAGCCAATACATAGACTTCCCAATCCATTGTTTTCCCCTCTGACCATTTGTGACTCGTGTTATGCGTTTTCAACCTTGACCACATGAAGTGAAATGTGTTCATCATGGTTAGTGACATATGCATACTTTGGTTGGTCTCCGTGCATTGAAGACACATCGTGCCACTACATATTGAAGGAATTTGTACTTGCTAGTAGATAACTAGTATTCACAAACCATTTCCTTCCACCCTGACCATTTGTGACTCGTGTTGTGAGTTGTCAAAGTTTACCACACTTAGTGACATTATTTGGTCATGGTAAGTGACGTATGCCTACTTTGGTTGGTCATCGTGCATTGTCTTCACACCGTGCCACAACGTATTGAAGTCCCTTGTTCTTGCTATGTGATATGTGGTGTTCCCAACCCATTGTTTCCCCCTCTCACCAATTGTGACTCGTATTATGAGTTGTGAACGTGGACCACACACAGCGGATTTCTTTGGTCAAAGGCGCTACAAATGCCTACTTTGGTCGGTCGTTGTACATGGTAGGCACACCGTGCTACTACTGAATGAATTTCATTGTACATGGTAGTTGATAACCGATATTCCCATGGAATTGTTTCCTGTCGTGACCTTTTGTGACACATGTTATGGTTGGTCAAGGTTGACCAACCATAGTGAAATTCTCTGGTCATGATCAGTGACATATGCCTATTCGGTGGTTTGGTGTGCATATTAGCCACACCGTGCCACTACGTATTGAAGTTCTTTGTCCTTTCTAGCCAGTACATAGGCTTCTCAAACCATTTTCTCTCCCTCCGACCATTTGTGACTCGTGTTATGAGTTGTCAATGTTGACCACATGAAGTGAGATTCTTTCGTCATGGTCAGTGACATATGCATACTTTGGTTGGTCACTGTGCATTGAAGCCACATTGTGCCACTACATATTGAAGGTATTTGTACTTGCTAGTAGCTAACTAAAATTCACAAACCATTACCTTCCACCCTAACCATTTGTGACTCGTGTCGTGAGTTGTCAATGTTTACCACACTTAGTGACATTATTTGGTCATGGTCAGTGACGTATGCCTACTTTGGTTGGTCATTGTACATGGTCTCTACACCGTGCCATAACATATTGAAGCCCGTTGTGCTTGCTATGCAGCTCGTGGTGTTCCCAAACCATTGTTTCCCCCTCTGACTATTTGTGACTCGTATTATGTGTTGTCAACGTGGACCACACACAGCGGATTTCTTTGGTCAAAGGAAGTACATATGCCTACTTTGGTCGGTCATTGTCCATGGTAGCCACACCGTGCTACTACTGACTGAAGGTCGTTGTACTTGGTAGTTGCTAACCGATATTCTCATAGCATTGTTTCCTACCGTGACCGTTTGTGACTCGTTTTATGGTTGGTCAACGTTGACCACCCATATTGAAATTCTAAGGCAATGATTAGTGACATATGCCTAGTTTGATTGCTTGGTGTGCATATTAGCCACACCGTGCTACTACGTATTGAATTTATTTCTCCTTTCTAGCGAATACGTAGGCTTCCCAGTCCATTGTTTTCCCCTCTGACCATTTGTGACTCGTGTTATGTGTTTTCAACGTTGACCACTTTAAGTTGAGTTTGTTGGTCATGGTCAGTGACATATGCATACTTTGGTTGGTCACTGTGCATTGAAGCCACATTGTGCCACTACACATTGAATGTATTTGTACTTGCTAGTATATAACTAGTATTCACAAACCATTACCTTCCACCGTGACCATTTGTGACTCATGTTGTGAGGTGTCAAAGTTTACCACACTTAGTGACATTATTTGGTCATGGTCAGTGACATATGCCTACTTTGGTTGGTCATCGTGCATGGTCTTCACACTATGCCACAACGCATTGAATCCCCTTGTGCTTGCTATGTGATACTTGGTGTTCCCAAACCATTGTTTCCCCCTCTGACCATTTGTGACTTGTATTATGAGTTGTCAACGTTGACAACACACAGCGGATTTCTTTGGTCAAAGGCAGTACATATGCCTACTTTGGTCATTCATTGTGCATGGTAGCCACACCGTGCTACTACTGACTGGAGGTCATTGTACTTGGTAGTTGAAAACTGATATTCCCATAGCATTGTTTCGTGTCCTGACCGTTTGTGACTCGTGTTATGGTTGGTCAATGTTGACCACCCAAGTTAAAACTCAGTGGTTATGATCAGTGACATATGCCTAGTTTGATTGTTTGGTGTGCATATTAGCCACACCGTGCCACTACGTATTGAAGTTCTTTGTCCTTTCTAGTCAATACATAGGCTTCCCAAACCATTGTCTCTCCCTCTCACCATTTGTGACTCGTGGTATGAGTTGTCAATGTTGACCACACATAGTGGACTTATTCTGTCGTTGTCAGTGACGTATGCATCCTTTGGGTGGTCACAGTGCACGCTAGCCATCCCGTGCCACTGCTTGTTGAAGGTCTTTGTACTTGCTAGTTGATAACTAGTGTTCCCTACCCATTGTTTTCCCCTCTGACCATTTGTGACTCGTGTTATGTGTTTTCAACATTGACCACATGAAGTGAAATTTGTTGGTCATGGTTAGTGACATATGCATACTTTGGTTGGTCACTGTGCATTGAAGCCACATTGTGCCACGACATATCAATGTTGACCTCGTACTCCGTTGTAGGGGCCCTAAAACGACAACGCTACAACGAAGTACAACGTTGCCCCAACGTTGTGTGGTAGGCCTCTTACACGCCCCGGGGCTGACCAAAATGGACATATGGCTCACCAGGGAGTCTTCGACATGGAACACGGGAATTTCGCAAAAATCGGAGTTTCAGGTCCGCGTACGAGGGCTCACCCGCGACCACCTACTTCGACGAATAGCATGGTAGCATGTGCTGCATCACATCATGCAATGCATGCATCATACAGCTCAGCAAGAGCAAGGCAATGACTGGTTTTCTTACAGCAAGATCTATCCATTGGGCCAATCGCATGAGCAGCCTCACCTCAAACTAAGAAGATTGCAAGGTCCACGTGTAACCCAACCGCACCATTGAACTGAAGATTCCTTGATTCCTTTTTTCATTTTTGTTTGATGAAGTTTGTATCACACTCATCTTTTGCCAACTTGTATGCGTGATTCGTTCACCATTCTTGCTTCTTACATGCACCTCACCCAATAAATGTTCGTACATTATACCTGTCAAAATTCATAAAATACTCCTTTAATTGAGGCTACATGCATCATCTTGCAATGCCAGTCCAGGATCACGGATGCATGGGTCATCCGTGCATCACAACCCTAGGCACACGGTCGCCGAAGCCCTTCTTTCGGTCCATCACATTGCAATGCCAATCCGAGGCATGTTATATGTCATCCATGAGTCATCCATGAATGGATCATCNTCATCCATCCGAGGCTCGCGCTTGCCGAAGTCTTCTCGGAAGGACTTAGGCGTTCGACGAGCTCAAAGTGTAATCGGCTTCAGTAACGCCCCACCCTTCTGCTAGCCGTCTGGTGCGACACTTGTGTCGCACCAGCATGGCATCTCAACCTTCTGGCTCGTTGCCTCACCCGTCTCGGGGGGGCAGCTTTGCTGTTGGCACCGTTCAGTCACCTATTCCTTCATATGGCGTTACCGACGCCTCCTTCGACCCAACTCGCTGGAATCCTCCGCAAAATCGCCAGTGCAGCGGTGACTTTCTGACGAAGGAGTTGAGCAAGCACTGTGACCTTGTCCCAACAAAGACGAAGAAAGTAGGGTGGCGCTGTGGCTCATGCGGCACCATTGAAGCAGGGACCTGTGACCGTATTTGCGGCCATTTTAGCGGTGAATACCACAACATTGAACTGTGCCCGTACCCACCACCAACTGCCTGCGATGCCCTCGGGCTGGAGCGAGTTCCGTCGCCTCCCTCAGGATGGAAGCCGCAAAGTGTCCAGCTGTACAAGGGACTTGGAGCAGAGTGGGGGACCAAGGACAAACCCGTGCAGTGGGCAAAACTATGGGAGAAGTACCAGATGCAGGCCTCAGCCGCAGCAGCCGGGGTCATAATGGAGGCGGACAGTGACGATGAGGGGCCTCACCCCGGACAGTCCACCCGTCATGAGAGTCAAGCAACAGCCTCACACATCGTCCCCATGTTCGACGTGAGGAGGGCTGCCTCTTTCCGGCAGACCAGCATGGACAAGCACATCGAGCGTGGCCACAATGATATGTGCCAGCTGAACGTGGTGAAGCTGATGTGCATCCAAGGAGCTCCTACATCCTTCTGCCGTGAATCAGTACTCCTCGAGACCCTGCAGTCTGGTCGGAAGATTTCTAGTGGGTTCTGCCTCCCAAGCCGCACCCGCGTCGTCAAAGACTTGCTCCCCATACTGGATAAGGAGCTGGAGGAGCTTGATCCTCCCTTGAAGCAGGCATGGGATATGTACGGCTGCTCTGTGGCCGTGGACGAATGGGCAGACTGTCAAGTCAGGCCCATTTACAACGCGATGGCCTGCAACGCCCAAGGATCTGTTCACCTCTTCTCACGTGACGCCAGCGGCCTTAGCAAGGATGCTGACCACACGGCCAGCATAATCGAAGCTGCTGTTGAGGCAGTAGGTGTGGAGAGGGTGGTCTCGGTGATATGCGACAACACTTCCACCAACAAGAAGGCCTTCACTGATCTGAAAGAGAAGTACCCGCAGCTGTTCTTCCAAGGGTGCTGTGCGCACAACGTCGACCTCATCATGAAAGACATCGGGAAAAGTGACTGGGGGGCATCCATCATCAGCAGGTGTGAAAAGGTGGTGTCTTACGTGCGCAGCAATGACTTACCACGCTCCTGGCTTCGTGAAAGGACCAACGGCAAAATCCTCGTGCCACGTTGTGACACCAAGTTCGCCTCCACATTTGACATGGTCGAGCGGCTGCGTGACCATAAGGAAAACTTGGAGACAAACTTGGAGACGTGGACACGGACCTCTGGAAGCAGATGGGAATGCGAAGGGATGCAGGTTTCAAGGCGAGGAAGAAGGAGGTGCGGCGTCTTGTCCGTCGCAGGGTGTTTTGGGTTCAGGTCCGTCAGCTCAAAGATCTACTGGAGCCGCTGGTGAGAGCATTGCGGGTGGCGGACAGGAGTGGTGGCTCTGCAGGTGAGATATACGAGGGCCTCCTTGACTGTTCAGAGGAGCTCAGGGCACTGGGTGAGAAGAAGGGCAGGAAACCAGCCAGGGTGCCCAAGTCCTATGTGAAGTTTGCTCTAGGCAGGCTGAATGCACGCTGGACAAAGGACATGTCTTGCCCATTGTATGCCGCAGCCCGCCGCATGCACCCTGAGCATTTTGGCAATGATCTGTCACAGGATTCAGCCACCATGCAGGCATGGCAGGCTGTGGTGGATGCGCTGGTGCCTGGTGACAAGCATGATGACTTGCTGCATGAGATTTCCGCATTCCAGAGAGGTCAGGTCATGGTCCAGCCAGTCCCA
>SZWC01003140.1:82811-120072 GCA_023375785.1 Penium margaritaceum | reverse complement strand
ACCACATGAAGTGAAATTTGATTGTCATGGTTAGTGACATATGCATACTTTGGTTGGTCACTGTTCATTAAAGCCACATTGTGCCACTACATATTGAAGGTATTTGTACTTGCTAGTAGATAACTAGTATTCACAAACCATTACCTTCCACCCTGACCATTTGTGACGCGTGTTGTGAGCTGTCAATTTTTACCACACTTAGTGACATTACTTGGTCATGGTCAGTGACATATGCCTACTTTGGTAGGTCATCGTGCATGGTCTCCACACCGTGCCTCAACGTATTGAAGCCCCTTATGCTTGCTATGTGATACTTGGTGTTCCCAAACCATTGTTTCTACCTTTGACCATTTGTGACTCGTATTATGAGTTGTCAACGTTGACCACACACAGCGGATTTCTTTGGTCAAAGGCAGTACATATGCCTACTTTGGTCAGTCATTGTACATGGTAGCCACACCGTGCTGCTACTGAATGAAGGTCGTTGTACTTGGTAGTTGAGAACCGATATTCCCATAGCATTGTTTCCTGTCCTGGCTGTTTGTGACTCCTGTCATGGTTGGTCAACGTTGACCGCCCATATTGAAATTATGTGGTCATGATGAGTGACATATGCCTAGTTTGGTTGTTTGGTGTGCATATTAGGCACACCGTGCCACTATGTATTGAAGTTCTTTGTCCTTTCTAGTCAATACATAGCTTCCCAGACCATTGTCTGTCCCTCTGGCCATTTGTGACTCGTGTTATGTGTTGTCAATGTTGACCACACATAGCTGACTTATTCGGTCGTAGTCAGTGACGTATGCATCCTTTGGTTGGTCCATGTGCATGCTAGCCATACCGTGCAACTATTTGTTGAAGGTCCTTTTACTTCCTAGTTGATAACTAGTGTTCACAACCCATTGTCTTCCCATCTGATCATTTGTGACTCGTGTTATGCATTTTCAACGTTGACAACATGAAGTGACATTCTTTCGTCATGGTCAGTGACATATGCATTCTTTGCGTGGTCATGTGTATTGAAGCCACATTGTGCCACTACATATTGAAGGTATTTGTACTTGCTAGTAGATAACTAGTATTCACAAACCATTACCTTCCACCTTGACCATTTCTGACTCGTGTTGTGAGTTGTCAAAGTTTACCACACTTAGTGACATTATTTGGTCATGGTCAGTGACATATGCCTACTTTGGTTGGTCATTGTGCATGGTCCCCACATCGTGCCACAACGTATTGAAGTCCCTCGTGCTTGCTATGTGATACGTGGTGTTCCCCAACCATTGTTTCCCCCTCTGACCATCTGTGACTCGTATTATGAGTTGTCAACGTGGACCACACATAGCGGATTTCTTTGGTCAAAAGCAGTAAATATGCCTAGTCTGGTCGTTCATTGTGCATTGTAGCCACACCGCGCTACTACTGACTTTAGGTCATTGTACTTGGTAGTTGAGAACCAATACTCTCATAGCATTGTTTCCTCTCCTGACCGATTGTCACTCGTGTTATGGTTGGTCAACGTTGACCACCCATACTGAAATTCTCTGGTCATGATCAGTGACATATGCCTAGTTTTATTGTATGGTGTGCATATTAGCCACACCGTACCACTACATATTGAAGTTCTTCAGCCTTTCTAGCCAGTACATAGGCTTCACGGTCCATTGTTATCCCCTCTGACCATTTGTGACTCGTGTTATGCGTTTTCAACGTTCACCACATGAAATGAAATTTGTTCGTCATGGTTAGTGCCATATGTATACTTTGGTTGGTCACTGTGCATTGAAGCCACATCGTGCCACTACATATTGAAGGTATTTGTACTTGCTAGTGGATAACTAGTAGTCACAAACCATTACCTTCCACCCTGACCATTTGTGACTCGTGTTGTGAGTTGTCAAAGTTTACCACACTTAGTGACATTATTTGGTCATGGTCAGTGACATATGCATACTTTGGTTGGTCACTGTGCATTGAAGCCACATCGTGCCACTACATATTGAAGGTATTTCTACTTGCTAGTGGATAACTAGTAGTCTCAAACCATTACCTTCCACCCTGGCCATTTGTGACTCGTGTTATGCGTTTTCAACGTTCACCACATGAAATGAAATTTGTTCGTCATGGTTAGTGCCATATGTCTACTCTGGTTGGTCACTGTGCATTGAAGCCACATCGTGCCACTACATATTGAAGGTATTTCTACTTGCTAGTGGATAACTAGTAGTCTCAAACCATTACCTTCCACCCTGGCCATTTGTGACTCGTGTTATGCGTTTTCAACGTTCACCACATGAAATGAAATTTGTTCGTCATGGTTAGTGCCATATGTCTACTCTGGTTGGTCACTGTGCATTGAAGCCACATCGTGCCACTACATATTGAAGGTATTTCTACTTGCTAGTGGATAACTAGTAGTCTCAAACCATTACCTTCCACCCTGGCCATTTGTGACTCGTGTTATGCGTTTTCAACGTTCACCACATGAAATGAAATTTGTTCGTCATGGTTAGTGCCATATGTCTACTCTGGTTGGTCACTGTGCATTGAAGCCACATCGTGCCACTACATATTGAAGGTATTTCTACTTGCTAGTGGATAACTAGTAGTCTCAAACCATTACCTTCCACCCTGGCCATTTGTGACTCGTGTTATGCGTTTTCAACGTTCACCACATGAAATGAAATTTGTTCGTCATGGTTAGTGCCATATGTCTACTCTGGTTGGTCACTGTGCATTGAAGCCACATCGTGCCACTACATATTGAAGGTATTTCTACTTGCTAGTGGATAACTAGTAGTCTCAAACCATTACCTTCCACCCTGGCCATTTGTGACTCGTGTTATGCGTTTTCAACGTTCACCACATGAAATGAAATTTGTTCGTCATGGTTAGTGCCATATGTCTACTCTGGTTGGTCACTGTGCATTGAAGCCACATCGTGCCACTACATATTGAAGGTATTTCTACTTGCTAGTGGATAACTAGTAGTCTCAAACCATTACCTTCCACCCTGGCCATTTGTGACTCGTGTTATGCGTTTTCAACGTTCACCACATGAAATGAAATTTGTTCGTCATGGTTAGTGCCATATGTCTACTCTGGTTGGTCACTGTGCATTGAAGCCACATCGTGCCACTACATATTGAAGGTATTTCTACTTGCTAGTGGATAACTAGTAGTCTCAAACCATTACCTTCCACCTTGACCATTTCTGACTCGTGTTGTGAGTTGTCAACGTTTACCACACTTAGTGACATTATTTGGTCATGGTCAGCGACATATGCCTACTTTGGTTGGTCAGCGTGCATGGTCCCCACACCGCGCCACAACGTATTGAAGTCCCTTGTGCTTGCTATGTGATACATGGTGTTCCCAAACCATTATCTCCCCCTCTGACCATTAGTGACTCGTATTATGAGTTGTCAATGTTGACCACACATAGTGGACTTATTCGGTCGTAGTCAGTGACGTATGCATCCTTTGGATGGTCACTATGCACGCTAACCACCGTGCCACTATTTGTTGAAGGTCTTTTTACTTCCTAGTTGATAACTAGTGTTCCCAACCCATTGTTTTCCTCTCTGACCATTTGTGACTCGTGTCATGCATTTTCAACGTTGACTACGTGAAGTGAAATTCACTGTCATGGTCAGTGACATATGCAATCTTTGGGTGGTCACTGTGCATTAAAGCCACATTGTGCCACTACATATTGAACATATTTGTACTTGCTAGTAGATAACTAGTATTCACAAACCATTACCTTCCACCCTGACCATTTGTGACTCGTGTTGTGAGTTGTCAAATTAACCACACTTAGTGACATTGTTTGGTCATGGTCAGTGACATATGCCTACTTTCGTTGGTCATCGTGCATGGTCTCCACACCGTGCCACAGCGTATTGAAGCCCCTTGTGCTTGCTATGTGATACATGGTGTTCCCAAACCATTATTTCCCCCTCTGACCATTAGTGACTCGTATTATGAGTTGTCAACGTTGACAACACACAGCAGATTTCTTTGGTCAATGACAGTAAATATGCCTAGTTTGGTCGGTCATTGTGCATGGTAGCCACACCGTGCTACTACTGACTTAAGGTTACAGTACTTGGTAGTTAAGAACCGATATTCCCATAGCATTGTTTCGTGTCCTGACCGTTTCTGACTCGTGTTATGGTTGGTCAACGTTGACCACCCATATTGAAATTCTGTGGTCATGATCAGTGACATATGCCTAGTTTGGTTTTTTGGTGTGCATATTAGCCACGCCGTGCTACTACGTATTGAAGTTCTTTGTCCTTTCTAGTCAATACATAGACTTCCCAAACCATTGTCTCTCCCTCTGACCATTTGTGACTCGTGTTATGAGTTGTCAATGTTGACCACACATAGTGGACTTATTCGGTCGTAGTCAGTGACGTATGCATCCTTTGGTTGGTCACTGTGCACGCTAGCCATACCGTGCCACTGCTTGTTGAAGGTCTTTGTACTTNCAGCAGATTTCTTTGGTCAAAGGCAGTAAATATGCCTACTCTGGCCGGTCATTGTGCATGGTAGCCACACCGCGCTACAACTGACTTTAGGTCATTGTACTTGGTAGTTGAGAACCAATACTCTCATAGCATTGTTTCCTCTCCTGACCGTTTGTGACTCGTGTTATGGTTGGTCAACGTTGACTAACCATACTGAAATTCTCTGGTCATGATCAGTGACATATGCCTAGTTTGATTGTACGGTGTGCATATTAGCCACACCTTGCCACTACGTATTGAAGTTCCATGTCCTTTCTAGCCAGTACATAGGCTTCCCAATCCATTGTTTTCCTCTCTGACCATTTGTGACTCGTGTTATGCGTTTTCAACGTTGACCACATGAAGTGAATTTTGCTCGTCATGGTTAGTGCCATATGCATACTTTGGTTGGTCACTGTGCATTGAAGCCACATCGTGCCACTGCATATTGAAGGTATTTGTACGTGCTAGTAGATAACTAGTATTCACAAACCATTACCTTCCACCCTGGCCATTTGTGACTCGTGTTGTGAGTTGTCAAAGTTTACCACACTTAGTGACATTATTTGGTCATGGTCAGCGACATATGCCTACTTTGGTTGGTCATCGTGCATGGTCTCCACACCGTGCCACAGCGTATTGAAGCCCCTTGTGCTTGCTATGTGATACATGGTGTTCCCAAACCATTATCTCCCCCTCTGACCATTAGTGACTCGTATTATGAGTTGTCAACGTGGACCACACACAGCGGATTGCTTTGGTCAAAGGCAGTACATATGCCTACTTTGGTCGGTCATTGTACATGGGAGCCACACCGTGCTACTACTGAATGAAGGTCGTTGTACTTGGTAGTTGAGAACCAATACTCTCATAGCATTGTTTCCTCTCCTGACCGTTTGTGACTCGTGTTATTGTTGGTCAACGTTGACAACCCATATTGAAATTATGTGGTCATGATGAGTGACATATGCCTAGTTTGGTTGTTTGGTGTGCATGTTAGCCATACCGTGCCACTACATATTGAAGTTCTTTGTCCTTTCTAGTCAATACATAGGCTTCCCAAACCATTTTCTGTCCCTCTGACCATTTCCGACTCGTGTTATGAGTTTTCAATGTTGAACACACATAGTGGACTTATTGGGTCGTAGCCAGTGACGTTTGTATCCTTTGGTTGGTCACTGTGCATTGAATCCACATTCTGCCACTACATATTGAAGGTATTTGTACTTGCTAGTATATAACTAGTATTCGCAAGCCATTGCCTTCCACCCTGACCACTTGTGACTCGTGTTGTGAGTTGTCAAAGTTTACCACACTTAGTGACATTATTTGGTCATGGTCAGCGACATATGCCTACTTTGGTTGGTCATCGTGCATGGTCTCCACACCGTGCCACAGCGTATTGAAGCCCCTTGTGCTTGCTATGTGATACATGGTGTTCCCAAACCATTATCTCCCCCTCTGACCATTAGTGACTCGTATTATGAGTTGTCAACGTGGACCACACACAGCGGATTGCTTTGGTCAAAGGCAGTACATATGCCTACTTTGGTCGGTCATTGTACATGGGAGCCACACCGTGCTACTACTGAATGAAGGTCGTTGTACTTGGTAGTTGAGAACCAATACTCTCATAGCATTGTTTCCTCTCCTGACCGTTTGTGACTCGTGTTATTGTTGGTCAACGTTGACAACCCATATTGAAATTATGTGGTCATGATGAGTGACATATGCCTAGTTTGGTTGTTTGGTGTGCATGTTAGCCATACCGTGCCACTACATATTGAAGTTCTTTGTCCTTTCTAGTCAATACATAGGCTTCCCAAACCATTTTCTGTCCCTCTGACCATTTCCGACTCGTGTTATGAGTTTTCAATGTTGAACACACATAGTGGACTTATTGGGTCGTAGCCAGTGACGTTTGTATCCTTTGGTTGGTCACTGTGCATTGAATCCACATTCTGCCACTACATATTGAAGGTATTTGTACTTGGTAGTAGATAACTAGTATTCACAAACCATTGCCTTCTACCCTGACCATTTGTGACTCGTGTTATGCGTTTTCAACGTTGACCACATGAAGTGAAATTCTTTTGTCATGGTCAGTGACATATGCATACTTTGGTTGGTCACTGTGCATTGAATCCACATTGTGCCACTACATATTGAAAGTATTTGTACTTGCTAGTGTATAACTAGTATTCACAAACCATTGCCTTCCACCCTGACCATTTGTGACTCGTGTTGTGAGTTGTCAAAGTTTACCACACTTAGTGATATTTTTTGGTCATGGTCGGTGACATATGCCTGATTTGGTTGGTCATTGTGCATGGTCCCCACACCGTGCCACAACGTATTGAAGTCCCTTGTGCTTGCTATGTGATACGTGGTGTTCCCAAGCCATTGTTTCCCCCTCTGACTATTTGTGACTTGTATTATGAGTTGTCAATGTGGACCACACAAAGCGGATTTCTTTCGTCAAAGGTAGTAGATATGCCTACTCTGGTCGGTCATTGTACATGGTAGCCACACCGTGCTACTACTGAATGAAGGTTGTTGTACTTGGTAGTTGAGACCCGATATTCCCATAGCATTGTTTCCTCTCGTGACCGTTTGTGACTCGTGTTATGGTTGGTCAATGTTGACCACCCATATTGAAATTCTCTGGTCATGATCAGTGACATTTGCCTAGTTTGATTGTTTGGTGTGCATATTAGCCAAGCCGTGCCACTACGTAATGAAGTTGTTTGTCCTTCTAGGCAATACATAAGCTTCCCAATCCATTGTTTTCCCCTCAGACCATTTGTGACTTGTGTTATGCGTTTTCAATGTTGACAATATGAAGTGAAATTTGTTGGTCATGGTTAGTGACGTATGCATACTTTGGTTGGTCACTGTGCATTGAAGCCACATTGTGCCACTACACATTAAAGGTATTTGTACTTGCTAGTCAATAACTAGTATGTACAAACCATTATCTTCCACCCTGACCATTTGTGACTCTTGTTATGAGTTGTCAAAGTTTACCACACTTAGTGACATTATTTGGTCATGGTCAGTGACATATGCCTACTTTGGTTGATCATCGTGCATGGTCTCAACACCGTGCCACAACGTATTGGAGCCCCTTGTACCTGCTATGTGATACTTGGTGTTCCCAAACCATTGTTTCCCCCTGTGACCATTTGTGACTCGTATTGTGAGTTGTCAACGTTGACCACACACAGCGGATTTCTTTGGTCAAAGGGAGTACATATGCCTACTTTGGTCGGTCATTGTACATGGTAGCCACACCGTGCTAGTACCGACTGAAGGTCGTTGTACTTGGTAGTTGAGAAATAATATTCCCATAGCATTGTTTCCTGTCCTGACCGTTTGTGACTCGTGTTATTGTTGGTCAACGTTGACAACCCATATTGAAATTATGTGGTCATGATCAGTGACATATGCTTAGTTTGGCTGTTTGGTGTGCATATTAGCCACACCGTACCACTACGTATTGAAGTTCTTTGTCCTTTCTAGTCAATACATAGGCTTCCCAAACCATTTTCTGTCCCTCTGACCATTTCCGACTCGTGTTATGAGTTTTCAATGTTGAACACACATAGTGGACTTATTCGGTCGTTGTCAGTGACATATGCATCCTTTGGTTGGTCACTGTGCACGCTAGCCATACCGTGCCACTGCTTGTTGAAGGTCTTTGTACTTCCTAGTTGAGAACTAGTGTTCCCAACCCATTGATTTCCCCTCTGACCATTTGTGACTCGTGTTATGTGTTTTCAACGTTGACCACATGAAGTGAAATTCTTTCGTCATGGTCAGTGACATATGCATACTTTGGTTGGTCACTGTGCATTGAATCCACATTGTGCCACTACATATTGAAGGTATTTGTACTTGCTAGTATATAACTAGTATTCGCAAGCCATTGCCTTCCACCCTGACTATTTGTGACTCGTGTTGTGAGTTGTCAATGTTTACCACACTTAGTGACATTATTTGGTCATGGTCAGTGACATATGCCTGATTTGGTTGGTCATCGTGCATGGTCCCCACACCGTGCCACAGTGTATTGAAGCCCCTTATGCCTGCTACGTGATATGTGGTGTTCCCAAACCATTGTTTCCCCCTATGACCATTTGTGACTCGTATCATTAGTTGTCAACGTGGACCACACACAGCGGATTGCTTTGGTCAAAGGCAGTAAATATGCCTACTTTGGTCGGTCGTTGTGCATGATAGCCACACCGCGCTACTACTGACTGAAGGTCATTGTTTTTGGTAGTTGAGAACCGATATTCTCATAGCATTGTTTCCTCTACTGACCGTTCATGACTTGTGTTCTGGTTGTTCAACGTTGACCACCCATATTGAAATTCTCTGGTCATGATCAGTGACATATGCCTAGTTTGATTGTTTTGTGTGCATATTAGCCACACCGTGCCACTACGTATTGAAGTTATATGTCCTTCCTAGGCAATACATAGGCTTCCCAATCCATTCTTTTCCCCTCTGACCATTTGTGACTCGTGTTATGCGTTTTCAACGTTGACCACATGAAGTGAATCTTGTTCGTCATGGTTAGTGACATATGCATACTTTGGGTGGTCACTGTGCATTGAAGCCACATTGTGCCACTACACATTGAAGGTATTTGTACTTGCTAGTCAATAACTAGTATGCACGAACCATTATCTTCCACCCTGACCATTTGTGACTCTTGTTATGAGTTGTCAAAGTTTACCACACTTAGTGACATTATTTGGTCATGGTCAGTGACATATGCCTACTTTGGTTGATCATCGTGCATGGTCTCAACACCGTGCCACAACGTATTGGAGCCCCTTGTACCTGCTATGTGATACTTGGTGTTAACAAACCATTGTTTCCCCCTGTGACCATTTGTGACTCGTATTATGAGTTGTCAACGTTGACCACACACAGCGGACTTCTTTGGTCAAAGGCAGTACATATGCCTACTTTGGTCGGTCACTGTACATGGTAGCCACACCGTGCTAGTACCGACTGAAGGTCGTTGTACTTGGTAGTTGAGAAATAACACTCCCATAGCATTGTTTCCTGTCCTGACCGTTTGTGACTCGTGTTATTGTTGGTCAACGTTGACAACCCATATTGAAATTATGTGGTCATGATCAGTGACATATGCTTAGTTTGGCTGTTTGGTGTGCATATTAGCCACACCGTACCACTACGTATTGAAATTCTTTGTCCTTTCTAGTCAATACATAGGCTTCCCAAACCATTTTCTGTTCCTCTGACCATTTGTGACTCGTGTTATGAGTTTTCAATGTTAAACACACATAGTGGACTTATTCGGTCGTAGCCAGTGACGTTTGTATCCTTTGGTTGGTCACTGTGCACGCTAGCCATACTGTCACTGCTTGTTGAAGGTCTTTGTACTTCGTAGTTGAGAACTAGTGTTCCCAACCCATTGTTTTCCCCTCTGACCATTTGTGACTTGTGTTCTGTGTTTTCAACGTTGACCACATGAAGTGAAATTATTTCTTCATGGTCAGTGACATATGCATGCTTTGGTTGGTCACTGTGCATTGAATCCACATTGTGCCACTACATATTGAAGGTATTTGTACTTGCTAGCATATAACTATTATTCACAAGCCATTGCCTTCCACCCTGACCATTTGTGACTCGTGTTGTGAGTTGTCAAAGTTTACCACACTTAGTGACATTATTTGGTCATGGTCAGTGACATATGCCTGATTTGGTTGGTCATCGTGCATGGTCCCCACACCGTGCCACAACGTATTGAAGCCCTTTGTTCTTGCTACGTGATATGTGGTGTTCCTAAACCATTGTTTCCCCCTCTGACCATTTGTGACTCGTACTATGAGTTGTCAACGTGGACCACACACAGCGGATTTCTTTGGTCAAAGGCAGTAAACCTGCCTACTTTGGTCGCTCATTGTGCATGGTAGCCACACCGCGCTACTACTGACTGAAGGTCATTGTTTTTGGTAGTTGAGAACCGATATTCTCATAGCATTGTTTCCTCTACTGACCATTTATGGCTTGTGTTATGGTTGGTCAACGTTGACCACCCATATTGAAATTCTCTGGTCATGATCAGTGACATATGCCTAGTTTGATTGTTTGGTGTGCATATTAGCCACACCGTGCCACTACGTATTGAAGTTATTTGTCCTTCCTAGGAAATACATAGGCTTCCCAATCCATCATTTTCCCCTCTGACCATTTGTGACTCGTGTTATGCGTTTTCAACGTTGACCACATGAAGTGAAATTTGTCCGTCATGGTTAGTGACATATGCATACTTTGGTTGGTCACTGTGCATTGAAGCCACATTGTGCCACTACATATTGAAGGTATTTGTACTTGCTACTATATAACTAGTATTCACAAACCATTGCCTTCCACCCTGACCATTTGTGACTCGTGTTGTGAGTTGTCAAAGTTTACCACACTTAGTGACATTACTTGGTCATGGTCAAGGACATATGTCTACTTTGGTTGGTCATCGTGCATGGTCTCCACACCGTGCCACAACGTGTTGAAGCCCCTTGTGCTTGCTATGTGATACTTGGTGTTCCCAAGCCATTGATTCCCCCTCTGACCATTTGTGACTCGTATTATGAGTTGTCAACGTTGACCACACACAGTGGATTTCTTTGGTCAAAGGCAGTACACATGCCTACTTTGGACGGTCATTGTACATGGTAGCCACACCGTGCTACTACTGACTGAACATTTGTTGTACTTGGTAGTTGAGAACCGATATTCCCATAGAATTGTTTCCTGTCCTGACTGTTTGTGACTCGTGTTATGGTTGGTCAACATTGACCACCCATATTGAAATTATGCGGTCATGATCAGTGACATATGCCTAGTATGGTTGTTTGGTGTGCATATTAGCCACACCGTGCCACTACGTATTGAAGTTCTTTGTTCTTTCTATTCGATACATAGGCTTCCTAAACTAGTGTCTTTCCCTCTGACCATTTGTGACTCGTGTTATGAGTTGTCAATGTTGACCACACGTAGTTGACTTATTCGGTCGTAGTCAGTGACGTATGCATCCTTTGGTTGGTCACTGTGCACGCTAGCCATACCGTGCCACTGCTTGTTGAAGGTCTTTGTACTTCCTAGTTGATAACTAGTGTTCCCAGTCCATTGTTTTCCCCTCTGACCATTTGTGACTCCTGTTATGCGTTTTCAACATTGACCACATGAAGTAAAATACTTTCCTCATGTTCACTGACATATGCATACTTTGGTTGGGCACTGTGCATTGAAGCCACATTCTGCCACTACATATTGAAGGTATTTGTACTTGCTAGTAGAAAACTAGTCTTCACAAACCATTACCTTCCACCCTGACCATTTGTGACTCGTGTTGTGAATTGTCAAAATTCACCACACTTAGTGACATTATTTGGTCATGGTCAGTGACATATGCCTACTTTGGTTGGTCATCGTGCATGGTCTCCACACTGTGCCACAACGAATTGAAGCCCTTTGTGCTTGCTATGTGATACTTGGTGTTTCCAAACCATTCTTTCCCCCCTCTGACCGTTTGTGACTCGTATTATGAGTTGTCAACGTTGACCACACACAGCGGATTTCATTGGTCAAAGGCAGTACATATGCCTTCTTTGGTCGGTCATTGTACATGGTAGCCACACCGTGCCACTACTGAATGAAGGTCGTTGTACTTGGTAGTTGAGAATCAATATACCCATAGCATTGTTTTTTGTCCTGATCGTTTGTGACTCGTGTTATGGTTGATCAACGTTGACCACCCATATTGAAATTATGTGGTCATGATCAATGACATATGCCTAGTTTGATTGTTTGATGTGCATAGTAGCCACACCGTGCCACTGCGTATTGAAGTTCTTTGTCCTTTCTAGTCAATACACAGGCTTCCCGAACCATTTTCTCTCCCTCTGACCATTTTTGACTAGTGTCATGAGTTGTCAATGTTGACCACACATAGTGGACTTATTCGCTCGTAGTCAGTGAAGTATGCATCGTTTGGGTGGTCACTGTACACTCTAGCCATACGGTGCCATTGCTTGTTGAAGGTCTTTGTACTTGCTAGTTGATAACTAGTGTCCCCAATCCATTGTTTTCCCCTCTGACCATTTGTGACTCGTGTTATGCGTTCTCAATATTGACCACATATGTGAAATTTGTTCGTCATGGTTAGTGACATATGCATACTTTGGTTGGTCACTGTACATTGTGCCACTAAAAATTGAAAAAATTTTTACTTGCTAGTAGATAACTAGTATTCACAAACCATTACCTTCCACCCTGACCATTTGTGACTCGTGTTGTGAGTTGTCAAAGTTTACCACACTTAGTGACATTATTTGGTCATGGTCAATGACATATGCCTACTTTGGTTGGTCATCGTGCATGGTCTCCACACCGTGCCACAACGTATTGAAGCCCCTTGTGCTAGCTATGTGATACTTGGTGTTCCCAAACCATTGTTTCCCCCGGTGACCATTTGTGACTCGTATTATGAGTTGTCAACGTCAACCACACACAGTGGATATCTTTGGTCAAAGGCACAACATATGCCTACTTTGGTCGGTCATTGTACATAGTAGCAACACCGTGCTACTACTGAATGAAGGTCGTTGTACTTGGAAGTTGAGACCCGATATTCACATAGCAATGTTTCTTGTCCTGACCGTGTGTGACTCGTATTATGGTTGGTCAATGTTGACCACCCATATTGAAATTAAGTAGTCATGATCAGTGACATATGCCTAGTTTGGTTGTTTGGTGTCCATATTAGCCACACCGTAACACTACGTATTGAAGTTTTTTGTTCTTTCTAGTCAATACATAGGCTTTTCAAACCATTTTCTCTCCCTCTGACCATTTGTGACTCGCGTTATGAGTTGTCAATGTCGACCACACATAGTGGACTTATTCGGTCGAAGTCAGTGACGTAAGCATCTTTTTGTTGGTCACTGTACACTCTAGCCATACCGTGCCACTTCTTGTTGAAGGTCTTTGTACTTCCTAGTTGATAACTATTATTCCCAACCCATTGTTTTCCCCTCTGACCATTTGTGACTCGTGTTATGCGTTTTCAACGTTGACCACATGAAGTGAAATTCTTTCGTCATAGTAAGTGACATATGCATACTTTGGATGGTCACTGTGCATTAAAGCCACATTGTGCCACTGCATGTTGAAGGTATTTGTACTTGCTAGTAGATAACTAGTATTCACAAACCATTACCTTCCACCCTGACCATTTGTGACTCGTGTTGTGAGTTGTCAATGTTTACCACACTTAATGACATTACTTGGTCATGGTCAGTGACATATGCCTACTTTGGTTTGTCATTGTGCATGGTCTCCACACCGTGCCACAACGTATTGAAGCCCCTTGTGCTTGCTATGTGATACGTGGTTTTCCCAAACAATTGTTTCCCCCTCTGACCATTTGTGACTCGTATTATGAGTTGTCAACGTTGACCACACACAGCGGATTTCTTTGGTCAAAGGCTGTACATATGCCTACTTTGGTCGGTCATTGTGCATGGTAGCCACACAGTGCTACTACTGACTTAAGGTGGTTGTACGTGGTATTTGATAAGCGATATTCCCATAGCATTGTTTCCTGTCCTGACCGTTTGTGACTCGTGTTATGGTTCGTCAACGTTGACCACCCATATTGAAATTATATGATCATTATCAGTGACATATGCCTAGTTTGGTTGTTTGGTGTGCATATTAGCCACAGCGTGCCACTAAGTATTGAAGTTCTTTGTCCTTCCTATTCAATACATAGGCTTCCCAAACCATTGTCTCTCCATCTGACCATTTGTGACTCGTGTTATGAGTTGTCAATATTGACCACACATAGTGGACTTATTCGCTCGTAGTAAGTGACGTATGCATCCTTTTGTTGGTCACTGTGCACGCTAGCCATACCGTGCCATTGCTTGTTGAAGGTCTTTGTAATTTCTAGCTGATAACTAGTGTTCCGAATCCATTGTTTTCCCCTTTGACAATTTGTGACTGGTGTTATGCGTTTTCAATGTTGACCACATGAAGTCAAATTCTTTCGTCATGGTCAGTGACATATGCATACTTTGGGTGGTCACTGTGCATTGAAGCCACATTGTGCCACTACAAATTAAAGGTATTTGTACTTGCTAGTAGATAACTAGTATTCACAAACCATTACCTTTCACCCTGACCATTTGTGACTCGTGTTGTGAGTTGTGAAAGTTTACCACACTTAGTGACACTATTTGGTCATGGTCAGTGACATATGCCTATTTTGGTTGGTCATCATGCATGGTCTCCACACCGTGCCACAACGTATTGGAGCCCCTTGTGCTTGCTATGTGGTACTTGGTGTTCCCAAACCATTGTTTCCCCATCTGACCATTTGTGACTCGTGTTATGAGTTGTCACCGTTGACCACACACAGCGGATTTCTTTGGTCAAAGGCAGTATATATGCCTACTTTGGTCGGTTATTGTACATGGTAGCCACACCGTGCTACTACTGACTGAAGGTCTTTGTACGTGGTAGCTGAGAACCAATATTTCCATAGCATTGTTTCCTGTCCTGACCGTCTGTGACTCGTGTTATTGTAGGTCAATGTTGACCGCCCATATTGAAATTCTGTGGTCATGATCAGTGACATATCCCAAGTTTGATTGTTTGGTGTGCATATTAGCCACACCATGCCACTACGTACTGAAGTTCTTTGTCCTTTCTAGTCAAAACATATGCTTCCCAAACAATTGTCTCTCCCTCCGACCATTTGGGACTGGCGTTGTGAGTTGTCAATATTGACCACACATAGTGGACTTATTCGGTCGTAGTCAGTGAGGTATGCATCCTTTTGGTTGGCAACTGTGCACGCTAGCCATACCGTGCCACTGCTTGTTGAAGGTCTTTGTACTTCCTAGTTGATAACTAGGGTTCCTAACCCATTGTTTTCTCATATGACCATTTGTGACTCGTGTTATATGTCTTCAACGTTGACCACATGAAGTAAAATTCTTTTGTCATGGTCACTGAGATGTGCATACTTTGGGTGGTCACTGTGCATTGAAGCCACATTGTGCCACTACATATTGAAGGTATCTGTACTTGCTAGTGGATAACTAGTATTCACAAACCATTACCTTCCACCCTGACTATTCGTGACTTGTGTTGTGAGTTGTCAAAGTTTACCACACTTAGTGACATTGTTTGGTCATGGTCAGTGACATATGCCTACTTTGGTTGGTCATCGTGCATGGTCCTCACACCGTACCACAACGTATTGAAGCCCCTTGTGCTTGCTATGTGATACGTGGTGTTCCCAACCCATTGTTTCCCCCTCTGACCATTTGTGACTCGTATTATGAGTTGTGAACGTTGACCACACACAGCGGATTTCTTTGGTCAAAGGCAGTGCATATGCCTACTTTGGTCGGTCGTTGTGCATGGTAGCCACACCGTGCTACTTAAGACTGAAGGTCGTTGTACTTGGTAGTTGGGAACGGATATACCCATAGCATTGTTTCTTGTCCTGACCGCTTGTGACTCGTGTTATGGTTGGTCAACGTTGACCACCCATATTGAAATTCCGTGGTCATGATCAGTGACATATGCCTAGTTTGGTTGTTTGGTGTACATATTAGCCACACCAGGCCACTATGTATTGAATTTCTTTGTCCCTTCTTCCCAATACATAGGCTTCCCAATCCATTGTTTTCCCCTCTGACAATGTGTGACTCGTGTTATGCGTTTTCAATGTTGACCACATGAAGTGAAATTTGTTCGTCATGGTTAGTGACATATGCATGCTTTGGTTGGTCACTGTGCATTGAAGCCACATTGTGCCACTACATATTGAAGGTATTTGTACTTGCTTGTAGACAACTAATATTCACAAACCATTACCTTCCACCCTGACCATTTGTGACTCGTGTTATGAGTTGTCAAAGTTTACCACACTTAGTGACATTACTTGGTCATGGTCAGCGACATATGCCTACTTTGGTTGGTCATCATGCATGGTCTCCACACCGTGCCACAACGTCTTGAAGGACTTTGTGCTTGCTATGTGATACTTGGTGTTCCCAACCCATTGTTTCCCCCTCTGACAATTTGTGGCCCATATTATGGGTTGTCAACGTTGACCACACATAGTAAAACAATCTGGTCATGGTATGTGGCACATGCCTAATCTGGCTGGTCATTGTACATGATAGCCACACCGTTCCACTACTTGTTGAAATCATTTGCACTTGCTTTTCAATAAATAGCAAAAGGTTTCTGCCTTCGACACCAAGTTGGTTTTTGTTTGTTTGTTACGCGTAGGTGCTTTCACTGGAATACTCTCTCCCACCCCCCTATAGGGATGTTCCGTGGACGACCTGGAGGACAGATTTGCGACCGCATTATGACACCTCCCCTTACCCCCCCCCCCCCCAGGTCGCGAGCCTATCATATGTTGCGCGTACGAGGATTCAAACCCAGGACCTATCGCTACATAAGCTATGGGTAAAGGGCATAATATAAGGGGGTGTAAGATTATATGGTATTTTTCAAAAGCATGAATGCTAACAATTTCAATTTATTCATAAACAATTGATGCATACTAAGTTTTGAATTTTACAGCTTTGAGCTTGAACAACATCTCAACCATTGCTGGGATTGATCAGCCGTAAGAAGGAAAGTTGACAAGACACATTGAAACTCTTTTCATGATATTCAATGACACAAGAATGTTGTGGTTGGTCATTGTGCATGGTAGCCATTCCGTGCCACCGCTTATCAAAGGTCTTTGTACTTGCTAGTCGATACCAAGTATTCGCAAACCATTGTTCCCCCCCTCTGACCATTTGTGACTCGTATTGTGAGCTCTCAACGTTGACCACACACAGCGGATTTCTCTGGTCAAAGGCAGTACATATGCTTACTTTGGTCGGTCATTGTGCATGATAGGCTCACCGTGCTACTACTGACTGAAGGTCATTGTACTTGGTAGTTGAGAACCGGTATTCTCATAGCATTGTTTCCTCTTCTTACCGTTTGTGACTCGTGTTATGGTTGGTCAACGTTGACAACCCATATGGAAGTTCTGTGGTCATGATCAGTGACATATGCCAAGTTTGATTGTTTGGGGTGCATATTAGCCACACCGTGCCACTGCGTGTTGAAGTTCTCTGTCCTTTCTAGTCAAAACATACGCTTCCCAAACCATTGTCTCTCCCTCGGATCATTTGGGACCGGCGTTATGAGTTGTCGATGTAGACCACACAGAGCGGACTTATTTGGTCGTAGTCAATGACGTATGCATCCTTTGGTTGGTCACTGTGCATGCTAGCCATACCGTGCCACTGCTTGTTGAAGTTATTTGTACTTGCTAATTGATAACTAGTGTCCCCAATCCATTGCTTTCCTGTCTTACCATTTGTGACTCGTGTTATGCTTTTTCAACATTGACCACATGAAGTGAATTTTGTTCGTCATGGTTAGTGACATATGCATACTTTGGTTGGTCACTGTGCATTGAGGCCACATTGTGCCACTACATATTGAAGGTGTTTGTACTTGCTCGTATGTAACTAGTATTCACAAACCATTACCTTCCGCCCTGAACATTTGTGACTCGTGTTGTAGGTTGTCAAAGATTACCACACTTAGTGACATTATCTGGTCGTGGTCAGTGACATATGCATACTTTGGCTGGTCATTGTGCATGGTCTCTACACCGTGCCACAACGTATTGAAGCCCCTTGTGCTTCCTATATGATACTTGGTGTTCTTAAACCATTGTTTCCCCCTCTGACCATTTGTGACTCTTATTTTGAGTTGTCAACGTTGACCACACACAGCGGATGTCTTTGGTCAAAAGCAGTACAAATGCCTACTTTGGTCGGTCATTGTACATGGTAGCCACAACCTACTACTACTGAATGAAGGTCGTTGTACTTGGTAGTTGAGAACCGATATTCCCATAGCATTGTTTCCCGTCATGACCGTTTGTGACTCGTGCTATAGTTGGTCAACGTTGACCACCCATATTGAAATTCTGTGGTCATGATCAGTGACATCTGCCTAGTTTGGTTGTTTGGTGTGCATATTAGCCACACCGTGCCACTACGTATTGAAATTCTTTGTCGTTTCTAGTCAATAAGTAGGCTTCCCAACCGATTTTCTCTCCTTCTGACTATTTGTGACTCGTGTTATGAGTTGTCAATGTTGACCACACATAGTGGACTTATTTGGTCGTAATCAGTGACGTATTCATCCTTTCGTTGATCAGTGTGCATGCTAGCCATACCGTGCCACTTATGTTTGAACATCTTTGTACTTCCTATTTGATAAATAGAGTTCCCAGCCCATTGTTTTCCCCTCTGACCATTTGTGACTCGTGTTCTGCGTATTCAACGTTGACCACATGAAGTGAAATTCTTTCGGCATGGTCAGTGACATATGCATACTTTGGTTGGTCATTGTGCATTGAAGTCACATTGTGCCACTACATATTGAAGGTATTTGTACTTGCTAGTAGATAACTAGTATTCACAAACCATTACCTTCCACCCTGACCATTTGTGACTCGTGTTGTGAGTTGTCAAAGTTTACCATGCGTAGTGACATTATTTCGTCATGGTCATTGACATATGCCTACGTTGGTTGGTCATCGTGCATGGTCTCCACACCTTGCCACAACGTATTGAAGCCCCTCGTGCTTGCTATGTGATACTTGATGTTCCCAAACCATTGTTTCCCCCTCTGACCATTTGTGACTCGTATTATGAGTCTTCAACGTGGACCACACACAGCGGATTTCTTTGGTCAAGGGCAGTACATATGCCTACTTTGGACGGTCATTGTGCATGGTAGCCACACCGTGCTACTACTGACTGAAGGTCGTTGTACTTGGTAGTTGAGAACCCATATTCTCATAGCATTGTTTCCTCTCCTGACCGTATGTGACCCGTGTTATGGTTGGTCAACGTTGACCACCCATATTGAAATTCTGTGGCCATGATCAGTGACATATGCCTAGTTTGATTGTTTTGTGTGCATATTAGCCACACCGTGCCACTACGTATTGAAGTTCTTTGTCCTTTCTAGCCAATACATAGGCTTCCCAATCCATTGTTTTCCCCTCTGACCATTTGTGACTCATGTTGTGAGTTGTCAATGTTGACCACACATAGTGGGCTTATTCGGTCGTAGTCAGTGATGTATGCATCCTTTGGTTGGTCACTGTGCACGCTAGCCATACCATGCCACTGCTTGTTGAAGGTCTTTGAACTTCCCAGTTGATAACTAGTATTCCCAACCCATTGTTTTCCCCTTTGACCATTTGTGACTCGTGTTATGCATTTTGAACGTTGACCACATGAAGTTATACTCTTTCGTCATGGTCAGTGACATATGCATTCTTTGGGTGCTCACTGTGCATTGAAGCCACATTGTGCCACTACATATTGAAGGTATTTGTACTTGCTAGTATATAACTAGTATTCACAACCCATTACCTTCCACCCTGACCATTTGTGACTCGTGTTGTGAGTTGTCAAAGTTTACCACACTTAGTGACATTACTTGGTCATGGTCAGTGACATATGCCTACTTTGGTTGGTCATTGCGGATGGTCTCCACACCGTGCCACAACGTATTGAAGCCCCTTGTGCTTGCTATGTGATACTTGGTGTTCCCAAACCATTGTTTCCCCCTCTGACCATTTGTGACTCGTATTATGANATTTTTGACTCATGTTATGAGTTGTCAACGTTGACCACACACAGCGGATTTCTTTCGTCAAAGCCAGTACACATGCCTACTTTGGTCAGTCATTGTGCATGGTAGCGACACCGTGCTACTAATGACTGAAGGTCATTGTACTTGGTACTTTAGAACCGATACTCCCATAGCATTGGTTCCTGTCCTGACCGTTTGTGACTCGTGTTATGGTTGGTCAACGTTGACCACCCATAATGAAGTTCTGTGGCCATGATCAGTGACATATGCCTAGTTTGGTTGTTTGGTGTGCATGTTAGCCACACCGTGTCACTACGTTTTGAAGTTCTTCGTCCGTTCTAGTCAATTCATAGGCTTCCCAAACCATTGTCTCTCCCTCTGACCATTTGTGACTCGTGTTATGAGTTGTCAATGTTGACCACACATAGTGGACTTATTCAGTCGTAGTCAGTGATGTATGCATCCTTTGGTTGGTCACTGTGCACGCTAGCCATACCGTGCCACTGCTTGTTGAAGGTTTTTGTACTTTCAAGTTGATAACTAGTGTTCCCAACCCGTTGTTTTCCCCTCTGACCATTTGTGACTCATGTTATGTGTTTCCAACGTTGACCACGTGAAGTGAAATTCCTTCGTCATGGTTAGTGACATATGCATACTTTGGGTGGTCACTGTGCATTGAAGCCACATTGTGCCACTACATATTGAAGGTATTTGTACTCGCTAGTAGATAACTAGTATTCACAAACCATTACCTTCCACCCTGACCATTTGTGACTCGTGTGGTGAGTTGTCAAAGTTTACCACACTTAGTGACATTGTTTGGACATGGTCAGTGACATATGCCTACTTTGGTTGGTCATCGTGCATGGTCCTTATATCGTGCCACACCGTATTGAAGCCCCTTGTACTTGCTATGTGATACGTGGTGTTCCCAAACCATTGTTTCCCCCTCTCACCATTTGTGACTCGTGTTATGAGCTGTCAACGTGGACCACACACAGCGGATTTCTTTCGTCAACGGCAGTAAAAATGCCTACTTTGGTCGGTCATCCTGCATGGTAGCCACACCGCGCTACTACTAACTGAAGGTCATTGTACTTGGTAGTTGAGAACCGATATTCTCATAGCATTGTTTTATCTCATGACCGTTTGTGACTCGTGTTATGGTCGGTCAACGTTGACCACCCATCTTAAAATTCTCGGTTCATGATCAATGACATATGCCTAGTTTGATTGTTTGGTGTGCATATTAGCCACGCCCTGCCACTATGTATTGAAGTTGTTTTTCCTTTCTAGCTAATACATAGGCTTTCCAATCCATTGTTTTCCCCTCTGACCATTTGTGACTCGTATTATGCATTTTCAACGTTGACCACATGAAGTGAAATTATTTCGTCATGTTCAGTGACATATGCATGCTTTGGTTGGTCACTGTGCATTGAAGCCACATTGTGCCACTACATATTGAAGGTATTTGTACTTGATAGTAGATAACTAGTATTCACAAATAATTACATTTGACCATGACCATTTGTGACTCGTGTTGAGAGTTGTCAAAGTTTACCACACTTAGTGAATTTATTTGGTCATGGTGAGTGACATATGCCTACATTGGTTGGTCATCGTGCATGGTGTCCACACCGTGCCACAACGTATTGAAGCCCCTTGTGCTTGCCATGTGATACTGGGTGTTTCCAAACCATTGTTTCTCCCTCTGACCATTTGTGACTTCTATTATGAGTTGTCACCGTTGACCATACACAGCGGATTTCTTTGGTCAAAGGCAGTACATATGCCTACTTTGGTCGGTCATTGTGCATGGTAGCCACACCGTGCTACTACTGACTGAAGGTCGTTGTACTTGGTAGTTGATAACCAATATTCCCATAGCATTGTTTCCTGTCCTAACCGTTTGTGACTCGTGTTATGGTTGGTCAACGTTGACCACCCATATGGAAATCCCGTGGTCATGATCAGTGACATATGCCTAGTTTGGTTGTTTGGTGTGCATATCAGCCACACCATGCCACTATGTATTGAAGTTCTTTATCCTTTCTAGTCAATACATAGGCGCCCTCAACCATTGTCTCTCCCTCTAACCATTTGTGACTCGTGTTATGAGTTGTCAATGTTGACCACAAACAGTGCACTTATTCGGTTGTAGTCAGTGACGTATGGACCCTTTGGTTGGTCACTGTGCACGCTAGCCATACCGTGCCACTCCTTGTTGAAGGTCTTTGTACTTCCTAGTCGAAAACTAGTGTTCCCAATCCATTGTTTCCCCCCTGACCATTTGTGACTCGTGTTATGAATTTTCAACGTTGACCACATGAAGTGAAATTCTTTCGTCACATTCAGTGACATATGCATACTTTGGTTGGTCACTGTGCATTGAAGCCACATTGTGCCACTACATATTGAAGGTATTTGTTCTTGCTAGTAGATAACTAGTATTCACAACCCAGTACCCTCCATCTTGACCATTTGTGACTCCTCTTGTGACTTGTCAACGTTTACCACACATAGTGACATTATTTGGTCATGGTCACTGACATATGCCTATTTTGGTTGGTCATCGTGCATGGTCTCCACACCGTGCCACAACGTATTGAAGCCCCCTGTGCTTGCTATGTGATACTTAATGTTCCCAGACCATTGTTTCCCCCTCTCACCATTTGTGCCTCGTATTATGAGTTGTCAATGTTGACCACACACGGCGGATTTCTTTGGTCAAAGGAAGTACATATGCCTACTTTGGTCAGTCATTGTGCATGGTAGCCACACCGTGGTACTACTGACTGAAGGTCCTTCTATTTGGTAGTTGAGAACCGATGTTCTCATAGCATTGTTTCCTCTCCTGACCGTTTGTGACTCCTGATATGGTTGGTCAACGTTGACCACCCATATTGAAATTATGTGGTCATGATCAGTGACATATGCCTAGTTTGATTGTTTTGTGTGCATATTAGCCACACCGTGCCACTACGTATTCAAGTTATTTGTCCTTTCTAGCCAATACATAGGCTTACCAAATTTTTGTCTCTCCCTCTGACCATTTGTGACTCGTGTTATGAGTTGTCAATGTTGACCACACATAGTGGACTTATTCGGTCGTAGTCTGTGACGTATGCATCCTTTGGTTGGTCACTGTGCACGCTAGCCATACCGTGCCACTGCTTGTTGAATGTATTTGTACTTGCTAGTTGATAACTAGTGTTCCCAACTCATTGTTTTCCCCTCTGACTATTTGTGACTCCCGTTATGTGTTTTCAACGTTGACCACAAGAGGTGAAACTCGTTTGTCATGGTTAGTGACATATGCATACTTTGGTTGGTCACTGTGCATTGAAGCAACATTGTGCCACGACATATTGAAGGTATTTGTACTTGCTAGTACATAACTAGTATTCACAAACCATTATCGTCCACCCTGACCATTTGTGACTCGTGTTATGAGTTTTCAAAGTTTACCACACTTCGTGACATTATTTGGTCATGGTCAGTGACATATGTGTACATTGGTTGGTCATCGTGCATGGTCTCCGCACCATGCCACAACGTATTGAAGCCCATTGTACTTGCTATATGATACTTGGTATTCCCAACCCATTGTTTCCCCCTCTGACCATCTGTGACTCGTATTGTGAGTTGTGAACATTGACCACACACGGCGGATTTCTTTGGTCAAAGGCAGTACATATGCCTAGTTTGATCGGTCATTGTACATGGTAGCCACACCATGCTACTACTGAATGAAGGTCGTTGTACTTGGTAGTTGAGAACCAATATTCCTATAGCATTGTTTCCTGTCCTGGCCATTTGTGACTCGTTCTATGGCTGGACAACGTTGACCACCCATGTTGAAATTGTGTGGTCATGATCAGTGACATATGCCTAGGTTGGTTGTTTGGTGTGCATATTAGCCACACCGTGCCACTACGTATTGAAGTTCGTTGTCCTTTCTAGTCAATACATTGGCTCTCCCTCTGACCAGTTGTGACTCGTGTTATGAGTTGTCAATGTTGACCACACATAGTGGACTTATGTCATCGTAGTCAGTGACGTATGCATCATTTGATTGGACACTGTGCACGCTAGCCATACCGTGCCACTGCTTGTTGAAGGTCTTTGTACTTCCTAGTTGATAACTAGTGTTCCCAACCCATTGTTTTCCCCTCTGACCATTTGTGACTCGTGTTATGCATTTTCAACGTTGACCACATGAAGAGAAATTCTTTCGTCATGGTCAGTGACATATGCATACTTTGGGTGGTCACTGTGCATTGAAGCCACATTGTGCCACTACATATTGAAGGTATTTGTACTTTCTAGTAGATAACTAGTATTCACAAACCATTATCTTCCACCCTGACCATTTGTGACTCGTGTTGTGAGTTGTCAAAGTTTACCACACTTAGTGACATGATTTGGTCATGGTCAGTGACATATGCCTACTTTGGTTGGTCATCGTGCATGGTCCCCACACCGTGCCACAACATATTGAAGCCCTTTTGTGCTTGCTATGTGATACGTGGTGTTCCCAAACCATTGATTCCCCCTCTGCTTATTTGTGACTCGTATTATGAGTTGTCAACGTGGACCACACACAGCGGATTTCTTTGGTCAAAGGCATTACATATGCATACTTTGGTCGGTCATTGTGCATGGTAGCCACACGGTGCTACTACTGACTGAAGGTCGTTGTACTTGGTAGTTGAGAACCAATCTTCGCATAGCATTGTTTCTTCTCCTGACCGTTTGTGACCCGTTATATGGTTGGTCAACGTTGACCACCCATATTGAAATTCTCTGGTCATGATCAGTGACATATGCCTAGTTTGACTGTTTGGTGTGCATATTAGCCACACCATGCCACTACCTATTGAAGTTCTTTGTCCTTTCTAGCCAATACATATGCTTCTCAATCTATTGTTTTCCCCTGTGACCATTTCTGACTCGTGGTATGCGTTTTCAACGTTGACCACATGAAGTGAATTTTGTCCGTCATGGTTAGTGACATATGCATACTTTGGTTGGTCACTGTGCATTGAAACCACATTGTACCACTACACATTGAAGGTATTTGTACTTGCTAGTAGATAACTAGTATTCACAAACCATTGCTTTCCACCCTGACCATTTGTGACTCGTGTTGTGAGTTGTCAAATTTAACCACACTTAGTAACATTATTTGGTCATGGTCAGTGACATATACCAACTTTCGTTGGTCATCGTGCTTGGTCTCCACACCGCACCACAACGTATTGAGGCCCCTTGTGCTTGCAATGTGATACGTGGTGTTCCCAAACCATTGTTTCCCCCTCTGACCATTTGTGACTCGTATTATGAATTGTCAACGTTGACCACACACAGCGGATTTCTTTGGTCAAAGGCAGTACATATGCCTTTTTTGGTCGCTCATTGTGCATGGTAGCCACACCGCGCTGCTACTCACTGAAGGTCGTTGTACTTGGTAGCTGGGAAGCAATATTCTCATAGCATTGTTTCCTCTCCTGACCGTTTGTGACTCGTGTTATGGTTTGTCGACGTTGACCACCCATGTTGAAATTCTTTGGTCATGATCAGTGACATATGCCTAGTTTGATTGTTTGGTGTGCATATTAGCCTTATCGTGCCACTACGAATTGAAGTTCTTTGTCCTTTATAGCCAATACATAGGCTTCCCAATCAATTGTTTTCCCCTCTGACCATTTGTGACTTGTGTTATGCGTTTTCAACGTTGACCACATGAAGTGAAATTCTTTCGTCATGGTCAGTGACATATGCATACTTTGGTTGGTCACTGTGCATTGAAGCCACGTTCTGCCACTACATGTTGAAGGTATTTGTACTTGCTAGTAGATAAATTGTATTCACAAACCATTGTCTTCCACCCTGGCCATTAGTGGCTCGTGTTGTGAGTTGTCAAAGTTTACCACACTTAGTGACATTATTTGGTCATGGTCAGTGACACATGCCTACTTTGGTTGGTCATCGTGCATGGTCTCCATACCGTGCCACAACGCATTGAAGCCCCTTGTGCTTGCTATGTGATACGTGGTGTTCCCAAACCATTGTTTCCCCCTCTGACCATTTGTGACTCGTATTATGAGTTGTCAACGTGGACCACACACAGCGGATTTCTTTGGTCAAAGGCAGTACATATGCCTAATTTGGTCGGTCATTGTGCATGATAGCCACACCGTGCTACTAATGACTGAAGGTCGTTGTACTTGGTAGTTGAGAACCGGTATTCTAATAGCATTGTTTTCTCTCCTGACCGTTTGTGACTCGTGTTATGGTTGGTCAACGTTGACCACCCATATTGAAATTCTATGGTCATGATAAGTGACATATGCCTAGTTTGATTGTTTGGTGTTCTTATTAGCCACACCGTGCCACTACGTATTAAAGTTCTTTGTCCTTTCTAGCCAATACATAGGCTCCCCAATCCATTGTTTCCCCTCTGATCATTTGTGACTCATGTTATGCGTTTTCCACGTTGACCACATGAAGTTCAATTGCTAGTCATGGTTAGTGACACATGCATACTTTGGTTGGTCACTGTGCATTGAAGCCACTTTGTGCCACTACATATTGAAGGAATTTGTACTTGCTAGTAGATAACTAGTATTCACAAACCATTACCTTCCACCCTGACCATTTGTGACTCGTGTTGTGAGTTGTCAAAGTTTACCACACTTAGTGACATTATTTGGTCATGGTCAGTGACATATGCCTAGTTTGATTGTTTGGTGTTCTTATTAGCCACACCGTGCCACTACGTATTAAAGTTCTTTGTCCTTTCTAGCCAATACATAGGCTCCCCAATCCATTGTTTCCCCTCTGATCATTTGTGACTCATGTTATGCGTTTTCCACGTTGACCACATGAAGTGAAATTTGTTCGTCATGGTTAGTGACACATGCATACTTTGGTTGGTCACTGTGCATTGAAGCCACTTTGTGCCACTACATATTGAAGGAATTTGTACTTGCTAGTAGATAACTAGTATTCACAAACCATTACCTTCCACCCTGACCATTTGTGACTCGTGTTGTGAGTTGTCAAAGTTTACCACACTAAGTGACATTATTTGGTCATGGTCAGTGACATATGCCTACTTTGGTTGGTCATCATGCATGTTCTCCACACAGTGCCACAACGTATTGAAGCCCCTTGTGTTTGTTATTTGGTGCTTGGTGTTCTAAAACCATTGTTTCCCCCTCTGACCATTTGTGACTCATATTTTGAGTTGTCAACGTTGACCACACACAGCGGATTTCTTTGGTCAAAGGAAGTACATATGCCTACTTTGGACGTTCATTGTACATGGTAGCCACACCGTGCTACTACAAACTGAAGGTCGTTGTACTTGGTAATTGAGAACCGATGTTCCCATAGCATTGTTTCCTGTCATGACCGTTTGTGACTCGTGTTAAGGTTGGTCAACGTTGACCACCCATATTGAAAGTCTATGGTCATGATCAGTGACATATGCCCAGTTTGGTTGTTTGGTGAGCATATCAGCCACACTGTGCCACTACCTATTGAACCTTTTTACCCTTTATAGTCAAAACATAGGCTTCCCAAACCATTTTCTATCCCTCTGATTATTTGTGACTCGTGTTATGAGTTGTCAATGTTGACCACACATAGTGGACTTATTCGGTCGTAGCCAGTGACGTCTGTATCCTTTGGTTGGTCACCGTGCACACAAGCCATACCGTGCCACTGCTTGTTGAATGTCTTTGTACTTCCTAGTTGATAACTAGTGTTCCCAACCCATTGTTTTCCCCTCTTTTTATTTGACTTGTGTTATGCTTTATCAACATTGACCACATGAAGTGAAATTCTTTCGTCATGGTCAGTGACGTATGCATACTTTGGTTGATCATTGTGCATTGAAGCCACATTGTGCCACTACGTATTGAAGGTATTTGTACTTGCTAGTAGATAACTATTATTCACAAACCATTACCTTCCGCCCTGACCATTTGTGACTCGTGTTACGAGTTGTCAATGTTTTCCACACTTAGTGGCGTTATTTGGTCATGCTCTGTGTCGTATGCCTACTTTGGTTGGTCATCGTGCATGGTCTCCACACCGTGCAACAATGTATTGAAGCCCCTTGTGCTTGCTATGTGATTCTTGGTGTTCCCAAACAATTGTTTCACCCCTCTGACCATTTGTGACTCATGTTATGAGTTGTGAACGTGGACCACACAGAGCGGATTTCTTTGGTCAAAGGCAGTACATGTGCCTACTTTGGTTGGTCATTGAACATGGTAGCCACATCGTGCTACTTCTGAATGAATGTCGTTGTATTTGGTAGTTGAGAACCGATATTCCCATAGCATTGTTTCCTATCCTGACTGTTTGTGACTCGTGTTATGGTTGGTCAACGTTGACCACCGATACTGAAATTCTCTGGTCATGATCAGTGACATATGCCTAGTTTGGTTGTTTGGTGTGCATATTAGCCACACTGTGCCACTACGTATTGAAGTTTGTTGTCCTTTATAGTAAATACATAGGCTTCCCAAACCATTTTCTCTCCCTCTGACCATTTGTGACTTGTGTTATGAGTTTTCAATGTTGACCACACATAGTGGACTTATTCGGTCGTAGTCAGTGACGTATGCATCCTTTGGTTGGTCACTATATAGGCTAGCCATACCGTGCCACTGCTTGTTGAAGGTCTTTGTACTTCCTAGTTGATAAATAGTGTTCCTAATCCATTGTTTTCCCCTCTAACTATTTGTGACTTGTGTTATGCGTTTTCAACGTTGACCACATGAAGTGAAATTCTTTCGTCATGGTTAGTGACATATGCATGCTTTGGTTGGTCATTGTGCATTGAAGCCACATTGTGCCACTACATATTGAATGTATTTTTACTTGCTAGTAGACAACTAGTAATCACAAACCATTGCCTTCCACCCTGACCATTTGTGACTCGTGTTGTGAGTTGTCAATGTCTACCACACTTAGTGACATTATTTGGTCATGGTCAGTGACGTATGCCTACTTTGGTTGGTCATCGTGCATGGTCTCCACACTGTGCCACAACGTATTGAAGCCCCTTGTGCTTGCTATGTGATACTTGGTGTTCCCAGACCATTGTTTCCCCCTCTGACCATTTGTGACTCGTATTATGAGTTGTCAACGTTGACCACACACAGCGGATTTCTTTGGTCAAAGGCAGTACATATGCCTACTGTGGTCGGTCATTGTACATGGTAGCCACACCGTGCTACTACTGACTGAAGGTCGTTGTACTTTGTAGTTGAAAACCAATATTCCCATAGCATTGTTTCCTGTCCTGACTGTTTGTGACTCGTGTTATTGTTGGTCAACATTGACCACCCATATTGAAATTGTGTGGTCATGATAAGTGACATATGCCTAGTTTGGTTGTTTGGTGTGCATATTAGCCACACCGTGCCACTATGTATTGAAGTTCTTTGTCCTTTCTAGTTGATACAAAGGCTTCCCAGACCATTGTCTCTCCCTCTGACCATTTGTGACTCCTGTTATGAGTTGTGAATGTTGACCACACATGGTGGACTTTTTCGGTTGTAGTCAGTGACGTATGCATCCTTTCGTTGGTCAATGTGCACGCTATCTATATGGTGCCACTGTTTGCTGAAGGTCTTTGTACTTCCTAGTGGATAAATTGTATTCCAAACCCATTGTTTTCCCCTCTGACCATTTGTGACTTGTGTTATGCGTTTTCAATGTTAACCCCATGAAGTGAAATTCTTTCGTCATGGTCAGTGACGTATGCCTACTTTGGTTGGTCATCGTGCATGGTCTCCACACCGTGCCACGACGTATTGAAGCCCCTTGTGCTTGCTATGTGATACGTGGTGTTCCCAAACCATTGTTTCCCCCTCTGACCATTAGTGACTCGTATCATGAGTTGTCAACGTGGACCACACACATCGGATGTTTTTGGTGAAAGGCAGTAAATATGCTTACTCTAGTCGGTCATTGTGCATGGTAGCCACACCGCACTACTACTGACTGAATGTCATTGTACTTGGTAGTTGAGAACCGATAATCTCATAGCATTGTTTCCTCTCTTGACCGTTTGTGACTCGTGTTATGGTTGGTCAACGTTGACCACCCATATTGAAATTCTCTGGTCATGATCAGTGACATATGCCTAGTTTGATTGTTTGGTGTCCATATTAGCCACACGGTTCCACTATGCATTGAAGTTCTTTGTCCTTTCTAGCCAATACGTCGGCTTCCCAATCCATTGTTTCCCCCTCTGACCATTTTTGACTTGTGTTATGCGTTTCCAACGTTGACCACATGAAGTGAAGTTTGTTTGTCATGGTTAGTGACATATGCATACTTTGGTTGGTCACTGTGCATTGAAGCCACGTTGTGCCACTACATCTTGAAGGCATTTGTACTTGCTAGTAGATAACTAGTATTCACAAACCATTACCTTCCACCCTGACCATTTGTGACTCGTGTGGTGAGTTGTCAAAGTTTACCACACTTAGTGACATTATCTGGTCATGGTCAGTGACATATGCCTACTTTGGTTGGTCATCGTGCATGGTTCCCACACCGTGCCGAAACATATTGAAGCCCCTTGTTCTTGCTATGTAATACGTGGTGTTCCCAAACCATTGTTTCCCATGTGACCATTTGTGACTCGTATTTTGTGTTGTCAACGTGGACCACACACAGCGGATTTCTTGGGTCAAAGGCAGTAAACCTGCCTACTTTGGTCGGTTATTGTGCATGGTAGCCACACCGCGCTACTACTGACTGAAGGTCATTGTACTTGGTAGTTGAGAACCGATATTCTCATAGCATTGTTTCCTCTCCGGACCGTTTGTGACTCGTGTTATGGTAAGTCAACGCTGACCACCGATATTGAAATTCTCTGGTCATGATCAGTGACACATGCCTAGTTTGATTGTTTGGTGTGCATATTAGCCACACCGTGCTTCTACGTATTGAAGTTCTTTGTCCTTTCTAGCCAATACATAGGCTTCCCAATCCATTCTTTTCCCCTCTGACCACTTGTGACTCGTGTTATGCGTTTTCAACGTTGACCACATGAAGTGAAATTTGTTCGTCGTGGTTAGTGACATATGCATACTTTGGTTGGTCACTGTGCATTGAAGCCACAGTGTGCCACTACATATAGAAGGTATTTGTACTTGCTAGTAGATGATTAGTATTCACAAACCATTACCTCCCACCCTGACCATTTGTGACTCGTGTTGTGATTTGTCAAAGTTTACCACACTTAGTGACATTATTTGGTCATGGTCAGTTACATATGCCTACTCTGGTTGGTCATCGTGCATGGTCTCCACACCGTGCCACAACATATAGAAGCCCCGTGTGCTTGCTATGTGATACGTGGTGTTCCCAAACCAATTTCCCCCCTCTGACCATTTGTGACTCGTATTATGCGTTGTCAACGTGGACCCCACACAGCGGATTTCTTTGGTCAAAGGCAGTACATATGCCTACTTTGGTCGGTCATTATGCATGGTAGCCAAACCTTGCTACTACTGACTGAAGGTCGTTGTACTTGGTAGTTGAGAACCGATATTCTCATAGCATTGTTTCCTCTGCTGACCGTTTGTGATTCGTGTTATGATTAGTCAACGTTGACCAGCCATATTGAGATTCTCTGGTCATGATCAGTGACATATGCCTAGTTTGATTGTTTGGTGTGCATATTAGCCACACCGTGCCACTACGTATTGAAGTTCTTTGTCATTTCTACCTAATACATAGGCTTCCCAATCAATTGTTTTCCCCTCTGACCATTTGTGACTCGTGTTGTGCGTGTTCAACGTTAACTACATTAAGTGAAATTTGTTCGTCATGGTTAGTGACATATGCATACTTTGGCTGGTCACTGTGCAATGAAGCCACATTGTGCCACTACATATTGAAGGTATTTGTACTTGCTTGTAAATAACTAGTATTGACAAACCATTACCTTGCACCCTGACCATTTCTGACTCGTGTTGTGAGTTGTCAAAGTTTACCACACTTGGTGACGTTATTTGGTCATGGTCAGTGCCATATGCCTACTGTGGTTGGTCATCGTGCATGGTCTCCACACTGTGCCACAATGTATTGAAGCCCCTTGTGCTTGCTATGTGATACTTGGTGTTCCCAAACCATAGTTTCCCGCTCTGACCATTTGTGACTCGTGTTTTGAGGTTTCAACGTTGACCACACACAGCGGATTTCTTTGGTCAAAGGCAGTCCATTTGCCTACTTTGGTCGGTCATTGCACATTGTAGCCACAACGCGCTACTACTGACTGAAGGTTGTTGTACTTTGTAGTTGAAACCCGATATTCCCATAGCATTGTTTCCAGTCCTGACCGTTTGTGACTCGTGTTATGGTTGGTCAACGTTGACCACCCATATTGAATTTCTCTGGTCATGATCAGTGACATATGCCTAGTTTGATTTTTTGGTGTCCACGTAAGCCACACCGTGACACTATGTTTTTTGGTTCTTTGTCCTTTCTACCCAATACATAGGCTTCCCAATCCATTGTTTTCCCCTCTGACCATTTGTGACTCGTGCTATGCGTTTTAAACGTTGAGTACATGAAGTGAAACTTGTTCGTCATGGTTAGTGACATATGCCTACTTTGGTTGGTCATCGTGTATGGTCTCCACACTGTGCCACAACGTATTGAAGCCCCTTTGTGCTTGCTATGTGATGCTTGGTGTTCCCAAACCATTGTTTCCCCCTCTGCCCATTTGTGACTCGTATAATGAGTTGTCAACGTTGACCACACACAGCGGATTCTTTGGTCAAAGGCAGTACATATGCCTACTTTGGTCGGTCATTGTACATGGTAGCCACACCGTGCTACTTCTGACTGAAGATCGTTGTACTTGGTAGTGAAGAACCGATGTTCACATAGCATTGTTTCCTGTCCTGGCAGTTTGTGACTCGTGTTATGGTTGGTCAACGTTGACCACCCATATTTAAACTCTATGGTCATGATCAGTGATATATGCCTAGTTTGGTTTTTTGGTGTGCATACTAGCCACACTGTGCCACTACGTATTGAAGTTCTTTGTCCTTCCTAGTCAATACATAGGCTTCCCAAACCATTTTCTCTCCCTTTGACCATTTGTGACTCATGTCATTAGTTGTCAATCTTTGCCACATGAAGTGAAGTTTGTTCATCATGGTTAGTGACATATGCATATGTTGGTTGGTCATTGTGCATTGAAGCCACATTGTGCCACTATGTATTGAACGTTGTTGTACTTGCTAGTCGATAACTATTACTCACAAACCATTATCTTCCAGCCCGACCATTTGTGACTCGTGTTGTGATTTATCAAAGTTTACCACAGCTAGTGACATTATTTGGTCATGGTCAGTGACATATGCCTACTTTGGTTGGTCATCGTGCATGGTCTCCACACCATGCCACAACGTATTGAAGCCCCTTGTGCTTCCTATGCAATACTTGGTGTTCCCAAACCATTGTTTCCCCCTCTGACCATTTGCTACTCGTATTATGAGTTGTCAACGTTGACCACACACACCGGATTTCTTTGGTCAAAGGCAGTACATGTGCCTCTTTTGGTCGGTCATTGTGCATGGTAGCCACACCGTGCTACTTCTGAATGAAGTTCGTTGTACTTGGTAGTTGAGGATCGATATTCCCATAGCATTGTTTCCTGTCCTGACCGTTTGTGACTCGTGTTATGGTTAGTCAACGTTGACCACCCATATTGAAATTCTCTGGTCATGATCAGTGACATATGCCTAGTTTGGTTAATTGGTGTGCATACTAGCAACACCGTGCCACTACGTATTGAAGTTCTTTGTCCTTTCTAGTCAATACATAGGCGTCCCAAACCATTTTGTCACCCTCTCACCATTTGTCACTCGTGTTCTGAGCTGTCAATGTTGACCGTACATAGTGGACTTATTCGGTCGTAGTCAGTGACGTATGCATCCATTGATTGGTCAATATGCACGCTAGCCATACCGTGCCATTGCTTCATGCAGGTCTTTGTACTTCCTAGTTGATAACTAGTGTTCCCAACCCATTGTTTTCCCCTCTAAACATTTGTGACTCGTGTTATGCATTTTCAACGTTGACCACATGAAGTGAAATTCTTTCGTCATTGCCAGTGACATATGCATACTTTGGTTGGTCACTGTGCATTCAAGCCACATTGTACCACTGCATATTGAAGGTATTTATACTTGCTAGTAGATAACTAGTATTTACAAACCATTACCTTCCACCCTGACCATTTGTGACTCGTGTTGTGAGTTGTCAAAGTTTACCACACTTAGTGACATTATTTGGTCATGGTCAATGACATATGCCTACTTTGGTTGGTCATCGTGCATGGTCTCCACACCGTGCCACAACGTATTGAAGCCCCTTGTGCTTGCAATGTAATACTTGGAGTTCCCAAACCATTGTTTCCCCCTCTGACCATTTGTGACTCGTATTATGAGTTGTCAATACTGACCACACACAGCGGATTTCTTTGGTCAAAGGCAGTACATATGCCTACTTTGGTCGGTCAATGTACATGGTAGCCACACCGTGCTACTGCTGAACGAAGGTCGTTGTACTTGGTCGTTGAGAACCGATATTCTCATAGCATTGTTTCCTTTCCTGACCGTTTGTGACTCGTGTTATGGTTGGTCAACGTTGACCACCCATATTGAAATTGTCTGGTCATGATCAGTGACATATGCCTAGTTTGATGGTTTGGTGTGCATACTAGCCACGCCGTGCCACTACGTATTGGAATTCTTTGTCCTTTCTAGCCAATACATGGATTTCTTAATCAATTGTTTTCCCCTTTGACCATTTGTGACTCGTGTTATGCGTTTTCAACGTTGACCACATGAATTGAAATTTGTTCGTCATGGTTAGTGACATATGCATACTTTGGTTGGTCACTGTGCATGGAAGCCACAATGTGCCACTACATATTGAAGGTATTTGTACTTGCTAGTAGATAACTAGTATGCACTAACCATTACCTTCCACCCTGACCATTTGTGACTCGTGTTGTGAGTTGTCAATGTTTACCACACTTAGTGACATTATTGTGTCATGGTCAGTGACATATGCCTACTTTGGTTGGTCATCGTGCATGGTCTCCACACTGTGCCACAACGTCGTGAAGCCCCTTGTGCTTGCCATGTGATACTTGGTGTTCTCAAACCATTGTTTCCCCCCCTGACCATTTGTGACTCGTATTATGAGTTGTCAACGTTGACCACACACAGCGAATTTGTTTGGTCGAACGCAGTACATATGCCTACTTTGGTTGGTCATTGTACATGGTAGCCACACCGCGCTACTACAAACTGAAAGTCGTTGTATTTGGTAGTTGAGAACCGATATTCTCATAGCATTGTTTCCTGTCCTGACTGTTTGTGACTCGTGTTATGGTTGGTCAACATTGACCACCCATATTGAAATTCTCTGGTCATGATCAGTGACATATTCCTGGTTTCCTTGTTTGGTATGCATATTAGCCACACCGTGCCACTACGTATTGAAGTTCTTTGTCCTTCCTAGTCAATACACAGACTTCCCAAACCATTTTCTGTCCCTCTGACCATTTGTGACTCGTGTTATGAGTTGTCAATGTTGACCAGACATAGTGGACTTATTCGGTCATAGTCAGTGACGTATGCATCCTTTGGTTGGTCACTATGCACGCTAGCCATACCGTGCCACTGCTTGATGAAGGTCTTTGTATTCCCTAGTTGATAACTACTGTTCCCAACCCATTGTTTCCCCCTCCGACCATTTGTGACTCGTGTTATGCGTCTCGAATGTTGACCACATGAAGTGAAGTTATTTCGTCATGGTAAGTGACATATGCATACTTTGGTTGGTCACTCTGCATTGAAGCCACATTGTGCCACTACATATTGAAGGTGTTTGTACTTGCTAGTAGATAACTAGTATTCACAACCAATTACCTTCCACCCTGACCATTTGTGACTCGTGTTGTGAGTGGTCAAAGTTTACCACACTTAGTGACATTATTTGGTCATGGTCAGTGACATATGCCTACTTTGGTTAGTCATCGAGCATGGTCTCCACACCGTGCCACAACGTATTGAAGCCCCCTGTGCTTGCTATGTGAAACGTGGTCTTTCCAAACCATTGTTTCCCCCTCTGCCCATTTGTGACTCGTATTATGAGTTGTCAACGTGGACCACACACAGCGGATTTCTTTGGTCAAAGGCAGTACATATGCCTACTTTGGTCGGTCATTGTGCATGGTAGCCACACCGTGCTACTATTGACTGAAGGTCATTGTACTTGGTAGTTGAGAACCGATATTCTCATAGCATGTTTTCCTCTTCTGACCGTTTGTGACTCGTGTTATGGTTGGTCAACGTTGACCACCCATGTTGAAATTCTCTGGTCATGATCTGTGACATATGCCAAGTTTGATTGTTTGGTGTGCACTTTAGCCACACCGTGTGACTACGTACTGAAGTTCTTTGTCCTTTCTAGCCAAAACATAGGCTTCCCAATCCATTGTTTTCCCCTCTCACCATTTGTGACTCGTGTTATGCGTTTTCAACATTGACCACATGAAGTGAAATTTGTTTGTCATGGTTAGTGACATATGCATACTTTGGTTGGTCACTGTGCATTAAAGCCACGTTGTGCCACTACATATGGAAGGTATATGTACTTGCTAGTAGATAACTAGTGTTCACAAACCATTACCTTCCACCCTAATAATTTGTGACTCGTGTTGTGAGTTGTCAAAGTTTTTTACACTTAGTGACATTATTTGGTCATGGTCAGTGACACATGCCTGCTTTGCTTGGTCATCGTGCATGGTCTCTACACTGTGCCACAACATATTGAAGCCCCTTGTGCTTGCTATGTGATACTTGGAGTTCCCAATCCATTGTCTCCACATCTGACCATTTGTGACTCGTATTATGAGTTGTCAACGT
>SZWC01003140.1:64734-78936 GCA_023375785.1 Penium margaritaceum | reverse complement strand
ATATGCCTACTTTGGTCGGTCATTGTGCATGGTAGCCACACCGTGCTACTACTGAGTAAAGGTCGTTGTACTTGGTAGTTGAGAACTGATATTCTCATAGCATTGTTTCCTCTCCAGACCGTTTGTGACTCGTGTTATGGTTGGTCAACGTTGACCAACCATATTGGAATTTTGTGGTCATGATCAGTGACATATGCCTAGTTTGATTGTTTGGTGTGCATATTAGCCACACCGTGCCACTACGTATTTAAGTTCTTTGTCCTTTCTAGCCAGTACATAGGCGTCCCAATCCATTGTTTTCCCCTCTGACAATTTGTGACTTGTGTTATGCGTTTTCAACATTAACCACATGAAGTGAAATTTGTTCCTCATGGTTAGTGACATATGCGTACTTTGGTTGGTCACTGTGCATTGAGGCCACATTGTGCCATTACATGTTAAAGGTATGTGTACTTGCTAGTAGATAAGTAGTATTCACAAACCATTACCTTCCACCCTGACCATTTGTGACTCGTGTTGTGAGTTGTCAAAGTTCACCACACTTAGTGATATCATTTGGTCATGATCAGTGACATATGCCTACATTGGTTGGTCATCGTGCATGGTCTCCACACCATGGCACAACGTATTGAAGCCCCTTGTGCTTGCTAGGTGATACTTGGCGTTCCCAAACCATTGTTTCCCCCTCTGACCATTTGTGACTCGTATTATGAGTTGTCAACGTTGACGACACAGAGCGGATTTCTTTGGTCAAAGGCAGTACATATGCCTACTTTGGTCGCTCATCGTACATGGTAGCTACACCTCGCTACTACGTAATGAAGGTCACTGTACTTGGTAGATGAGATCCGATATTCCCATAGCATTGTTTCATGTCCTGACCGTTTGTGACTCATGTTATGGTTGGTCAACGTTGACCACCCATATTGAAATTCTCTGGTCATGATCAGTGACATATGCCTAGTTTGGTTGTTTGGTGTGCATACTAGCCGCACCGTGCCACTACATATTGAAGTTCTTTGTCCTTTCTAGTCAATACATAGGCTTCCCAAACCATTTTCTCTCCCTCTGACCGTTTGCGACTCGTGTTATGAGTTGTCAATGTTGATCACACATAGTGGACTTATTCGGTCGTACTCAGTGACGTATACATCCTTTGGTTGGTCACTGTGCACGCTAGCCATACCGTGCCACTGTTTGTTGAAGCTCTTTGTATTTCCTAGTTGATAACTAGTGTTCCTAACCCATTGTTTTCCCCCCTGACCATTTGCGACTTGTGTTATTTGTTTTCAATGTTGACCACATGAAGTGAAATTCTTTCATCATGGTCAGTGACATATGCATACTTTGGATGGTCACTGTGCATTGAAGCCACATTCTGCCACTACATATTGAAGGTATTTGTACTTGCTAGTAGATAACTAGTATTAACAAACCACTACCTTCCACCCTGACCATTTGTGACCCGTGTTGTGAGTTGTCAAAGTTTACCACACTTCGTGACATTATTTGGTCATGGTCAGTGACATATGCCTACTTTGGTTGGTCATTGTGCATGGTCTCCACACCGTGCCACAACGCATTGAAGCCCCTTGTGCTTGCTATGTGAGACTTGGTGTTCCCAAACCATTGTTTCCCCCTCTGACCATTTGTGACTCGTATTATGAGTTGTCAACGTTGACGACACAGAGCGGATTTCTTTGGTCAAAGGCAGTTTATATGCCTACTTTGGTCGGTCATTGTGCATGGTAGCCACACCGTGCTAATACTGACTGAAGGTCGTTGTACTTGGTAGTTGAGAACCGATATTCTCATAGCATTGTTTCCTTTCCTGACCGTTTGTGACTCGTGTTATGGTTGGTCAACGTTGACCACCCATATTGAAGTTATGTGGTCATGATTAGTGACATATGCCTAGTTTGGTTGTTTGTTGTGCATATAAGCCACACCGTGCCACTTCGTATTGAAGTTCTTTGTCCTTTCTAGTCAATACATATGCTTCCCAGACCATTTCTCTCCCTCTGACCATTTGTGACTCGTGTTATGAGTTGTCAATGTTGACCACACATAGTGGACTTATTCGGTCGTAGTCAGTGACGTATGCATCCTTTGGTTGGTCGTTGTGCACGCTAGCCATACTGTGCCACTGCTTGTTGAAGGTCTTCGTACTTCTTAGTTGAAAACTAGTAATCCCATCCCATTGTTTTCCCCTCTGACCATTTGTGACTCGTGTTATGTGTTTTCAACGTTGACCACATGAAGTGAAATTATTTCGTCATGGTCAGTGACATATGCATACTTTGGATGGTCACTGTGCTTTGAAGCCACATTGTGCTACTATGCATTGAAGGTATTTGTACTTGCTCGTAGAAAACTAGTATTCACAAACCATTACCTTCCACCCTGATCATTTGTGACTTGTGTTGTGAGTTGTCAAAGTTTACCACACTTAGTGACATTATTTGGTCATGGTCAGTGACATATGCCTACTTTGGTTGGTCATCGTGCATGGTCTCTAGACCATGCCACAACGTATTGAAGCCCCTTGTGCTTGCTATGTGATTCGTGGTGTTCCCAAACCACTGTTTCCCCCTCTGACCGTTTGTGACTCGTATTATGAGTTGTCAACATGGACCACACACAGCGGATTTCTTAGGTCAAAAGCAGTACATATGCCTACTTTGGTTGGTCATTGTGCACGGTAGCCACACCGTGCTACTAGTGACTAAAGGTCGTTGTACTTGGTAGTTGAGAACTGATATTCTCTTAGCATTGTTTCCTCTCTTGACCGTTTGTGACTCGTGTTATGGTTGGTCAACATTGACCACCCATATTGGAATTTTGTAGTCATGATCAGTGACATATGCCTAGTTTGATTGTTTGGTGTGCACATTAGCCACACCGTGCCACTACGTATTGAAGTTCTCTGTCCTTTCTGGCCAGTACATAGGCATCCCAATCCATTGTTTTCCCCTTTGACCATTTGTGACTTGTGTTATGCGTTTTCAACATTGACCACATGAAGTGAAATTTGTTCGTCGTGGTTAGTGACATATGCGTACTTTGGTTGGTCACTGTGCATTGAGGCCACATTGTGCCACTACATATTAAAGGTATGTGTACTTGCTAGTAGATAACTAGCATTCACAAACCATTACCTTCCACCCTGACCATTTGTGACTCGTGTTGTGAGTTGTCAAAGTTTACCACACTTAGTAAAATCATTTGGTCATGGTCAGTGACATATGCCTACATTGGTTGATCATCGTGCATGGTCTCCACATCGTGGCACAACGTATTGAAGCCCCTTGTGCTTGCTATGTGATACTTGGTGTTCCCAAACCATTGTTTCCCCCCTCTGATTATTTGTGACTCGTATTATGAGTTGTCAACGTTGACCACACAGAGCGGATTTCTTTGGTCAAAGGCAGTACATATGCCTACTTTGGTTGCTCATCGTACATGGTAGCCACACCTCGCTACTACTTAATGAAGGTCACTGTACTTGGTAGTTGAGAACCGATATTCCCATAGCATTGTTTCATGTCCTGACCGTTTGTGACTCCTGTTATGGTTGGTCAACGTTGACCACCCATATTGAAATTCTCTGGTCATGATCAGTGACATATGCCTAATTTGGTTGTTTGGTGTGCATACTAGCCACACCGTGCCACTACGTATTGAAGTTTGTTGTCCTTTCTAGTCAATACATAGGCTTCCCAAACCATTTTCTCTCCCCTTGACCATTTGCGACTCGTGTTATGAGTTGTCAATGTTGACCACACATAGTGGACTTATTCGGTCGTACTCAGTGACGTATGCATCCTTTGGTTGGTCACTGTGCACGCTAGCCATACCGTGCCACTGTTTGTTGAAGGTCTTTGTATTTCCTAGTTGATAACTAGTGTTCCCAACCCATTGTTTTCCCCTCTGACCATTTGTGACTTGTGTTATGCGTTTTCAATGTTGACCACATGAAGTGAAATTCTTTCATCATGGTCAGTGACATATGCATGCTTTGGATAGTCACTGTGCATTGAAGCCACATTCTGCCACTACATATTGTAGGTATTTGTACTTGCTAGTAGATAACTAGTATTCACAAACCACTACCTTCCACCCTGACCATTTGTGACTCGTGTTGTGAGTTGTCAACGTTTACCACACTTAGAGACATTATTTGGTCATGGTCAGTGACATATGCCTACTTTGGTTGGTTATCGTGCATGGTCTCCACACCGTGCCACAAGGTATCAAAGCACCTTGTGCTTGCTATGTGATACTTGATGTTCCCAAACCATTGTTTCACCCTCTGACCATTTGTGACTCGTGTTATGCGTTTTCAGTGTTGACCACATGAAGTGAAATTCTTTCGTCATGGTCAGTGACATATGCATACTGTGGTTGGTCACTGTGCATTGAAGCCACATTCTGCCACTACATATTGTAGGTATTTGTACTTGCTAGTAGATAACTAGTATTCACAAACCACTACCTTCCACCCTGACCATTTGTGACTCGTGTTGTGAGTTGTCAACGTTTACCACACTTAGAGACATTATTTGGTCATGGTCAGTGACATATGCCTACTTTGGTTGGTTATCGTGCATGGTCTCCACACCGTGCCACAAGGTATCAAAGCACCTTGTGCTTGCTATGTGATACTTGATGTTCCCAAACCATTGTTTCACCCTCTGACCATTTGTGACTCGTATTATGAGTTGTCAATGTCGACCACACACATCGGATTTCTGTGGTCAAAGGCAGTCCATATGCCTACTTTGGTCGGTCATTGTGCATGGTAGCCACACCGTGCTACTGCTGACTGAAGGTCGTTGTACTTGGTAGTTGAGAACCGATGTTCCCATAGCATTGTTTCCTGTCCTGACCGTTTGTGACTCGTGTTATGGTTGGTCAACGTTGACCACCCATATTGAAAATATGCGGTCATGATCAGTGACATATGCTCAGTTTGGTTGTTTGGTGTGCATATGAGCCACACCGTAACACTACGTATTGAAGTTCTTTGTCCTTTCTAGTCAATACATATGCTTCCCAAACCATTTTCTCTCCCTCTGACCATTTGTGACTTGTGTTATGAGTTGTCAATGTTGACCACACAAAGTGGACTTATTCGGTCGTAGTCAGTGACGTATGCATCCTTTGGTTAGTCGCTGTGCACGCTAGCCATATCGTGCCACTGCTTGTTGAAGGTCTTCGTACTTCATAGTTGATATCTAAGGTTCCCATCCCATTGTTTTCCCCTCTGACCATTTGTGACTCGTGTTATGCGTTTTCAACGTTGACCACATGGAGTGAAATTCTTTCGTCATGGTCAGTGACACATGCATACTTTCGATGGTCACTGTGCATTGAAGCCACATTGTGCTACTATACAGTGAAGGTATTTGTACTTGCTCGTAGATAACTAGTATTCTCAAACCATTACCTTCCACCCTGACAATTTGTGACTCGTGTTGTGAGTTGTCAAAGTTTACCACACTTAGTGATATTATTTGGTCATGGTCAGTGAGCTATGCCTACTTTGGTTGGTCATCGTGCATGGTCTCCACATTGAGCCACAACATATTGAAACCATTGTTTAGCCCTCGGACCATTTGTGAGTCGTATTATGAGTTATTAGCGTTGACCACACACACCCAATTTCTTTGGTCAAAAGCAGTACATAAGCCTACTTTGGTCGGTCATTGTGTATGGCAGCCACACCGTGCTACTACTGACTGGAGGTCGTTGTACTTGGTAGTTGAGAACTGATGTTCCCATAGTATTGTTTCCTGTCCTGGCCGTTTGTGACTTGTGTTATGGTTGGTCAACGTTGACCACCCATATTGTAATCATGTGGTCATGATCAGTGACATATGCCTAGTTCGGTTGTTTGGTGTGCATGTTAGCCACACTGTGCCACTACGTATTGAAGTTCTTTGTCCGTTCTAGTCAATACATAGGCTTCCCAAACCATTTTCTCTCCCTCTGACCATTTGTGACACATAGTGGACTTTTTCGGTCGTAGTCTCTGTCGTATGCATCCTTTGGTTGGTCACTGTGCACGCTAGCCATACCGTGCCTCTGCTTGTTGAAGGTATTTGTACTTCCTAGTTGAAAACTAAGTGTTCCCAACCCATTGTTTTCCCCTCTGACCATTTGTGACTCGTGTTATGCGTTTTCAACGTTGACCACATGAAGTGAAATTCTTTCGTCATGGTCAGTGACATATGCATACTTTGGGTGGTCACTGTGCATAGAAGCCACATTGTGCCACTACATATTGAAGGTATTTGTACTTGCTAGTAGATAACTAGTATTCACAAACCATTACCTTCCAGCCTGACCATTTGTGGCTCGTGTTGTCATTGGTCAAAGTTTACCACACTTAGTGACATTTTGTTTGTCATGGTGAGTGACATATGCCTACTTTGGTTGGTCATCGTGCATGGTCTCCACACCGTGCCACAACGCATTGAAGCCCCTTGTGCTTGCTATGTGAGACTTGGTGTTCCCAAACCATTGTTTCCCCCTCTGACCATTTGTGACTCGTATTATGAGTTGTCAACGTTGACCACACACAGCGGATTTCTTTGGTCAAGGGCAGTACATATGCCTACTTTGGTCGGTCACTGTGCATGGCAGCCACACCGTGCTACTACTGACTGAAGGTCGTTGTATTTGGTAGTTGAGAGCCGATATTCCCATATCGTTGTTTCCTGTCCTGACCGTTTGTGACTCGTGTTATGGTTGGTCAACGTTGACCACCCATATTGAAATCATGTTGTCATGATCAGTGACATATGCCTAGTTTGGTTGTTTGGTGTGTATATTAGCCACAGTGTGCCACTGCGTATTGAAGTTCTTTGTCCTTTCTAGTCAATACATAGGCTTCCCAAACCATTTTCTCTCTCTCTGACCATTTCTGACTCGTGTTATGAGTTGTCAATGTTGACCACACATAGTGGACTTATTCGGTCGTAGTCAGTGACGTATGCATCCTTTGGTTGGTCACTGTGCACACTAGCCATACCATGCCACTGCTTGTTGAAGGTATTTGTACTTCCTAGTTAACAGCTAGTGTTCCCAACCCATTGTTTTCCCCTCTGACCATTTGTGACTCGTGTTATGCGTTTTCAACGTTGACCACATGAAGTGAAATTCTTTCGTCATGGTTAGTGACATATGCATACTTTGGATGGTCAATGTGCATCGAAGCAACATTGTGCCACTACACATTGAAGGTATTTGTACTTGCTAGTAGATAACTAGTATTCACAAACCATTACCGTCCACCCTGGCCATTTGTGGCTCGTGTTGTGAGTTGTGAAAGTTTACCATACTTAGTGACATTATTTGGTCATGGTCAGTGACATATGCCTACTTTGGTTGGTCATCGTGCATGGTCCCCAGACCGTGCCACAATGTATTGAAGCCCCTTGTGCTTGCTATGTGATACATGGTGTTCCCAAACCATTGTTTCCCCCTCTGACCATTTGTGACTCGTGTTATGCATTTTCAACGTTGACCACATGAAGTGAAATTCTTTCGTCATGTTCAGTGACATATGCATACTTTGGTTGGTCACTGTGCATTGAAGCCACATTGTGCCACTACATATTGAAGGTATATGTACTTGCTAGTAGATAACTAGTATTCACAAACCATTACCTTCAACCCTAACCATTTGTGACTCGTGTTGTGAGTTGGCAACGTTTACCACACATCGTGACAGTACTCGGTCATGGTCAGTGACATATGCCTACTCTGGTTGGTCATTATGCATGGAATCCACACCATGCCACAACGTAATGAAGCCCCCTGTGCTTGCTATGTGATACTTGGTGTTCCCAAACCATTGTTTCCCCCTCTGAGCATTTTTGACTCGTATTATGAGTTGTCAACGTTGACCACACACAGCGGATTTCTTTGGTCAAAGGCAGTACATATGCCCACTTTGGTCGGTCATTGTGCATGGTAGCCACACCGTGCTACTACTGACTGAAGGTCGTTGTACTTGGTAGTTGAGATCCGATATTCCCATAGCATTGTTTCCTGTCCTGACCGTTTGTGACTCGTGTTATGGTTGGTCAACGTTGACCACCCATATTGAAATTCTGTGGTCATGATCAGTGACATATGCCTAGTTTGGTTCTTTGGTGTGCATATCAGCTACACCGTGCCACTACGCATTGAAGTTCTTTGTCCTTTCTAGTCAATACAGAGGCTTCCACAACCATTGTCTCTCCCTCTGACCATTTGTGACTCGTGTTATGAGCTGTCAATGTTGACCACACATAGTGGACTTATTCGGTCATAGTCAGTGACGTATGCATCCTTTGGTTGGCCACTGTGCACGCTAGCCATACCGTGCCACTACTTGTTGAAGGTCTTTGTACTTGCTAGTTGATAAGTAGTGCTCCCAACCCATTGTTTTCCCCTCTCACCATTTGTGACTCCTGATATGTGTTTTCAACGTTGACCACATGAAGTGAAATTTGTTGGTCATGGTTAGTGACATATGCATACTTTGGTTGGTCACTGTGCATTGAAGCCACATTGTGCCACGACATATTGAAGGTGTTTGTACTTGCTAGTAGATAACTAGTTTTCACAAACCATTATCTTCCACCCTGACCATTTGTGACTATTGTTATGAGTTGTCAAAGTTTACCATACTTAGTGGCATTATTTGGTCATGGTCAGTGACATATGCCTACTTTGGTTGGTCATCCTGCATGGTCTCCACACCGTGCCACAACTTATAACCTCCTTGTGCTTGCTATGTGATACTTGGTGTTCCCAACCCATTGTTTTCCCCTCTGACAATTCGTGACCCATATCATGGGTTGTCAACATTGACCACACATAGTAAAACTATTTGGTCACAGTAAGTGGCACATGCCTTATCTTGTTGGTGTTTATACATGGTAGCCACACCGTTCCACTACTTGTTGGAAGTATTTGCACTTGCTAGTCAATAAATAGCAAAAGGTTTCTCCCTTTGACATCAGGTCGGTTTTTGTTTATTTGTTTCGCGTAGGTGCCTTCACTGGAATAGTCCCTCCCACCCCCCTAGATGGATGTTCCGTGGACGACCTGGAAGACAGATTTGCGACCGCATTATGATACCCCCCTACCCCCCCCCCCCCACCGCTTAGGCTCGAAGGTAGAGTTGAGGTAGCACAACATGCGCCTCCCCCCCCCCCCCCCCCCCTCCCCCAAGTCGCAAGCCTTTTCTATGTTGCGCGTACGAGGATTCAATCCCAGGACATATCGCTCCGGAATCTAACTTCATAGGCACTAAGCCAACTCACATGGTGTTCATATGTTGTCCAAATGACATTATAAGGGTTCCTACGGGTAAAGGGCAAAAGATAAGGGGGGGTACGATTATAGGGTATTCTTCAAATGTATGAATGATGACAAATTCAGTTTATTCATAAACAAATAACGCAGACTATGTTTTGAATTTTGCAACTTCGAGCTCGAATAAACTCTCACCATTTCTGCGACTGACCAGCCGTAAGAAGGAAAGTTGACAAGACACAGTGAAACTCTGTTTGTAATATGTAATGACACAATAACATTTTGGTTGGTCATTGTGCATTGTAGCCATACCGTGCCACCTCTTATCGAAGGTCTTTGTACTTGCTAGTCGATACCAAGTATTCCCAAACCATTGTTTCCCCCTCTGACCATTTGTGACTCATATTATGAGTTGTCAACGTTTGACCACACACAGCGGATTTCTCTGGTCAAAGGCAGTACATATGCCTACTTTGGTCGGTCATTGTACATGGTAGGCACACCGTGCTACTACTGACTGAAGGTCATTGTACTTGGTAGTTGAGAACCGATAATCTCATAACATTGTTTCCTCTTCTTACCGTTTGCGACTCGTGTTATGGTTGGTCAGCGTTGATCACCCATATTGAAATGGTGTGGTCATGATCAGTGACATATGCCAATTTTGATTGTTTGGTGTACATATTAGCCACACCGTGCCACTCCTATTGAAGTTCTTTGTCCTTTCTAGTCAATACATATGCTTCCCAAACCATTGTCTCTCCCTCTGACAATTTGGGACTAGCGTTATGAGTTGTCAATGTTGACCACACATAGTGGACATATTCGGTCGTAGTCTGTGACGTATGCATCCTTTGGTTGGTCACTGTGCACACTAGCCATACCGTGCCACTGCTTGTTGAAGGTCTTTGTAATTGCTAATTGATAACTGGTCTCCCCAATCCATTGTTTTCCTCTCTGACCATTTGTGACTCGTGGTATGCGTTTTCAACATTGACCAAATACGTGAAATTAGTTGGTCATGGTTAGTGACATATGCATACTTTGGTCACTGTGCATTGAGGCCACATTGTGCCACTACATATTGAAGGTNTTTGTAATTGCTAGTAGATAACTAGTATTCACAAACCATTACCTTCCACCCTGACCATTTGTGACTCGTGTTGTGAGTTGTCAAAGCTTACCACACTTAGTGACATTATCTGGTCATGGTCAGTGACATATGCCTACTTTGGTTGGTCATCGTGCATGGTCTCCACACCGTGCCACAACGTATTGAAGCCCGTTGTGCTTGCTATCGGATAATTGGTGTTTCCAAACCATTGTTTCCCCCTGTGACCATTTGTGACTCGTATTACAAGTTGTCAACGTTGATCACACACAGCGGATTTGTTTGGTCAAAGGCGGTAAATATGCCTACTTTGGTCGACCATAGTACATGGTAGCCACACCGTGCTACTACTGAATGGAGGTCGTTGTACTTGGTAGTTGAGAAACGATATTCTCATAGCATTGTTTCCTGTCTTGGCCGTCTGTGACTAATGTCATGGTTGGTCAACGTTGACCGCCCATATTCAAATTATGTGGTCATGATCAGTGACATATGCCTAGTTTGGCTGTTTGGTGTGCATGTAAGCCACACCGTGCCACTATGTATTGAAGTTCTTTGTCCTTTCTAGTCAACACATAGGCTTCCCAGATCATTGTCTCTCCCTCTGACCATTTGTGCCTCGTGTTATGAGTTGTCAATGTTGACCACACATAGTGGATGTATTCGGTCGTAGTCAGTGACATGTGCATCCTTTGGTTGGTCACTGTGCACGCTAGCCATACCGTGCCACAGCTTGTTGAAGGTCTTTGTACTTCCTAGTTCATAACTAGTGTTCATAACCCATTTTTTCCCCCTCTGACCATTTGTGATTCGTGTTATGCGTTTTCAACGTTGACCACATGAAGTTGAATTCTTTCGTCATGGTCAGTGACATATGCATACTTTGGGTGGTCACCGTGCATTGAAGCCACATTGTGCCACTACACATTGAAGGTATTCGTACTTGCTAGTAGATAACTAGTATTCAGAAACCATTACCTTCCACCCTGACCATTTTTGACTCGTGTTGTGAGTTGTGAAAGTTTAGCACACTTAGTGACATTATTTGGTCATGGTCAGTGACATATGCCTACTTTTGTTGGTCATCGTGCATGGTCTCCACACCGTGCCACAACGTATTGAAGCCCCTTGTACTTTCTATGTGATACGTGGTATTCCCAAACCATTTTTTCCCTCTGACCATTTGTGACTCGTATTATGAGTTGTCAACGTTGACCACACACAGCAGATTTCTTTGGTCAAGGGCAGTACATATGCCTACTTTGGTCGGTCATTGTACATGGTAGGCACACTGTGCTACTTCTGAATGAAGGTCGTTGTACTTGGTAGTTGACAACCAATATTCCCATAGTATTGTTTCCCGTCCTGACCGTTTGCGACTCGTTTATGGTTGCTCAACGTTGACCACCCATATTGAAATTATGTAGTCATGATCAGTGACATATGCCTATTTTGGTTGTTTGCTGTGCATATTAGCCACACCGTGCCACTACGTATTGAAATTCTTTGTCCTTTCTAGTCAATACATAGGCTTCGAAAACCATTTGCTCTCCCTCTGACCATTTGGGACTCGTGTTATGAGTTGTCAATGTTGACCACACATAGTGGACTTATTCGGTCGTAGTTGGTGACGTATGCATCCTTTGGTTGGTCACTGTGCACGCTATCCATACCGTGCCACTACGTGTTGAATGTCTTTTTATTTCCTAGTTGATAACTAAAGTTTCCAACCCATTGTTTTCCCCTCTGACCATTTGTGACTCGTGTTATGCATTTTCAACGTTGACCACATGAAGTGAAATTCTTCCGTCATGGTCAGTGACATATGCATACTTTGGGTGGTCACTGTGCATTGGAGCCACATTGTGCCACTACATATTGAAGGTATTTGTACTTGCTAGTAGATAACTAGTATTCTTAAACCATTGCCTTCCATCCTGACCATTTGTGACTCGTGTTGTGAGTTGTCAAATTTTACTACACGTAGTGACATTATTTGGTCATGGTCATTGACACATGCCTTCTTTGGTTGCTCATTGTGCATGGTGTCCACACCGTGCCACAACATATTGAAGCCCCTTGTGCTTGCTATATGAGTCTTGGTGTTCTTAAACCATTGTTTCCCCCTCTGACCATTTGTGACTCGCGTTGTGAGTTGTCAAATTTTACTACACGTAGTGACATTATTTGGTCATGGTCATTGACACATGCCTTCTTTGGTTGCTCATTGTGCATGGTGTCCACACCGTGCCACAACATATTGAAGCCCCTTGTGCTTGCTATATGAGTCTTGGTGTTCTTAAACCATTGTTTCCCCCTCTGACCATTTGTGACTCGCGTTGTGAGTTGTCAAATTTTACTACACGTAGTGACATTATTTGGTCATGGTCATTGACACATGCCTTCTTTGGTTGCTCATTGTGCATGGTGTCCACACCGTGCCACAACATATTGAAGCCCCTTGTGCTTGCTATATGAGTCTTGGTGTTCTTAAACCATTGTTTCCCCCTCTGACCATTTGTGACTCGCGTTGTGAGTTGTCAAATTTTACTACACGTAGTGACATTATTTGGTCATGGTCATTGACACATGCCTTCTTTGGTTGCTCATTGTGCATGGTGTCCACACCGTGCCACAACATATTGAAGCCCCTTGTGCTTGCTATATGAGTCTTGGTGTTCTTAAACCATTGTTTCCCCCTCTGACCATTTGTGACTCGCGTTGTGAGTTGTCAAATTTTACTACACGTAGTGACATTATTTGGTCATGGTCATTGACACATGCCTTCTTTGGTTGCTCATTGTGCATGGTGTCCACACCGTGCCACAACATATTGAAGCCCCTTGTGCTTGCTATATGAGTCTTGGTGTTCTTAAACCATTGTTTCCCCCTCTGACCATTTGTGACTCGCGTTGTGAGTTGTCAAATTTTACTACACGTAGTGACATTATTTGGTCATGGTCATTGACACATGCCTTCTTTGGTTGCTCATTGTGCATGGTGTCCACACCGTGCCACAACATATTGAAGCCCCTTGTGCTTGCTATATGAGTCTTGGTGTTCTTAAACCATTGTTTCCCCCTCTGACCATTTGTGACTCGCGTTGTGAGTTGTCAAATTTTACTACACGTAGTGACATTATTTGGTCATGGTCATTGACACATGCCTTCTTTGGTTGCTCATTGTGCATGGTGTCCACACCGTGCCACAACATATTGAAGCCCCTTGTGCTTGCTATATGAGTCTTGGTGTTCTTAAACCATTGTTTCCCCCTCTGACCATTTGTGACTCGCGTTGTGAGTTGTCAAATTTTACTACACGTAGTGACATTATTTGGTCATGGTCATTGACACATGCCTTCTTTGGTTGCTCATTGTGCATGGTGTCCACACCGTGCCACAACATATTGAAGCCCCTTGTGCTTGCTATATGATTCTTGGTGTTCTTAAACCATTGTTTCCCAATCTGACCATTTGTGACTCGTATTATGAGTTGTCAACGTTGACCACACACAGCGGACTTCTTTGGTCAAAGGCAGTACATATGACTACTTTGGTCGGTCATTGTACATGGTAGCCACACCATGCTACTACTGAATAAAGGTCGTTATACTTGGTAGTTGAGAACTGATATTCCCATAACATTCTTTCCTATCCTGGCCGTTTGTGACTCCTGTTATGGTTGGTCAACGTTGACCACCCATATTGAAATTATGTGGTCATGATCAGTGACATATGCCTAGTTTGGCTGTTTGGTGTGCATATTAGCCACACCGTGCC
>SZWC01003140.1:2608-21072 GCA_023375785.1 Penium margaritaceum | reverse complement strand
TGTTCGTCATGGTTAGTGACATATGCATACTTTGGTTGGTCACTGTGCATTGAGGAAACATTGTGCCACTACATATTGAAGGTATTTGTACTTGCTAGTAGATAACTAGTATTCACAAAGCATTACCTTCCACCCTGACCATTTGTGACTCGTGTTGTGAGTTGTCAAAGATTACCAGAGTTAGTGACATTATTTGGTCATGGTCAGTGACATATGCGTACTTTGGTTGGTCATCGTGCATGGTCCCCACACTGTGCCACAACGTATTGGAGCCCCTTGTGCTTGCTATGGGATACGTGGTGTTCCAAACCCATTGTTTCCCCCTCTGACCATTTGTGACTCGTATTATGAGTTGTCAACGTGGACCACAAACAGCGGATATCATTGGTCAGAGGCAGTAAACATGCATACTTTGGTCAGTCATTGTGCATGGTAGCCACACCGCCCTACTACTGACGGAAGGTCGTTGTACTTGGTAGTTGAGAACCAATATTCTCATAGCATTGTTTCCTCTCGTGACCGTTTGTGACTCGTGTTATGGTTGGTCAACGCTGACCACCCATATTGAAATTCCCTGGTCATGATCAGTGACATATGCCTAGCTTGATTGTTTGGTGTGCATATTAGCCATACCGTGCCACTACGTATTGAAGTTCTTTGTCCTTTATAGCCAATACATAGGCTTCCCAATCAACTGTCTTCCCCTCTGACCATTTGTGACTCGTGTTATGCATTTTCAACGTTGACCACATGAAGTGAAATTTGTTCATCATGGTTAGTGACATATGCATACTTTGGTTAGTCACTGTGCATTGAAGCCACATTGTGCCACTACATATTGAAGGTATTTGTACTTTCTAGTAGATAATTAGCATTCACAAACCATCGCCTTCCACCCTGACCATTTGTGACTCGTGTTGAGAGCTGTCAAAGTTTACCACACTTAGTGACATTACATGGTCATGGTCAGTAACAGATGCCTACTTTGTGGTCGTCGTGCATGGTCTCCACACCGTGCCACAACTTATTGAAGCCCCTTGTGCTTGCTATGTGATACTTGGTGTTCCCAAACCATTGTTTCCCGATCCGACCATTTGTGACTCGTATGACGAGTTGTCAACGTTGACCACACAGAGCAGATTTCTTTGGTCAAAGGCAATACATATGCCTACTTTGGTCGGTCGTTGTGCATGGTAGCAACACCGTGCTACTACTGACTGAAGGTTGTTGTACTTGGTAGTTGAGAACCGATATTCCCATAGCATTGTTTCTTGTCCAGCCCGTTTGTGACTCGTGTTATGGTTGGTCAACGTTGACCACGCATATTGAAATTCTCTGGTCATGATCAGTGACATATGCCTAGTTTGGTTGTTTGGTGTGCATATTAGCCACACCGTGCCACTACGTATTGATGTTCTTTGTCCGTTCTAGTCAATACATAGGCTTCCGAAAGCATTGTATCTCCCTCTGACCACTTGTGACTCGTGTTATGAGTTGTCAATGTTGACCACACATAGTGGACTTATTCGGTCGTAGTCAGTGACGTATGCATCCTTTGGTTAGTCACTGTGCTCGCTAGCCATACAGTGCCGATGCTTGTTGAAGGTCTTTGTACTTGTTGGTTGATAACTAGTGTCCCAAATCCATTGTTTGCCCCCCCCCCCTGACCATTTGTGACCCGTGTTATGCGTTTTCAACATTGACCACATACGTGAAATTTGTTCGTCATGGTTAGTGACATATGCATACTTTGGTTGGTCACTGTGCATTGAGGCCACATTGTGCCACTACATATTGAAGGTGTTTGTACTTGCTAGTAGATAACTAGTATTCACAAAGCATTACCTTCCACCCTGACCATTTGTGACTGGTGTTGTGAGTTGTCAATGTTTACCACACCTAGTGACATTATTTGGTCATGGTCAGTGACATATGCCTACTTTGGTTGGTCATCGTGCATGGTATCCACACCGTGCCACAACGTATTGAAGCCCCTTGTGCTTGCTATGTGATACTTGATGTTTCCAAACCATTGTTTCCCCCTCTGACCATTTGTGACTCGCATTATGAGTTGTCAACGTAGACCACACACAGCGGATTTCTTTGGTCAAAGGCAGTACATATGCCTACTCTGGTCGGTCGTTGTACATGGTAGCTTCACCGTGCTACTACTGAATGAAGGTCGTTGTACTTGGTAGTTGAGAACCGATACTCCCATAGCAATGTGTCCTGTCCTCACCGTTTGTGACTCGTGTTATGGTTGGTCAACGTTGACCATCCATATTGAAATATTGTGGTCATGATCAGTGACATACGCCTAGTTTGGTTGTTTGGTGTGCATATTAGCCACACCATGCCACTACGTATTGAAGTTCTTTGTCCTTTATAGTCAATACATATGCTTCCCACACCATTTTCTCTCCCTCTGACCATTTGTGACTCATGTTATGAGTTGTCAATGTTGACCACACATAGTGGACTTATTCGGTCATAGTCAGTGACGTATGCATCCTTTGGTTGGTCACTGTGCACTCTAGCCATAGCGTGCCACTGCTTGTTGAAGGTCTTTGTACTTCCTAGTTGATGACTAGTGTTCCCAACCCATTGTTTTCCCCTCTGACCATTTGTGACTCGTGTTATGCGTTTTCAACGTTGACCACATGAAGTGAAATTCTTTCGTCATGGTCAGTGACATATGCATACTTTGGGTGGTCACTGTGCATTGAAGCCACATTGTGCTACTACATATTGAAGGTATTTGTACTTGCTAGTAGATAACTAGTATTCACAAACCATTATCTTCCACCTTGACCATTTGTGACTCGTGTGGTGAGTTGTCAAAGTTTACCACACTTAGTTATCTTATTTGGTCATGGTCAGTGACATATGCCTACTTTCGTTAGTCATCGTGCATGGCATCCACACCGTGCCACAACGTATTCAAGCCCCTTGTGCTTGCTATGTGATACTTGTGTTCCCAAACCATTGTTTCCCCCTCGCACCATTTGTCACACGTATTATGAGCTGTCAACGTGGACCACACACAGCGGATTTCTTTGGTCAAAGGCAGTAAATATGCCTACCTTGGTCGGTCATTGTGCATGGTAGCCACACCGCACTATTACTGACTGAAAGTCATTGTACTTGGTAGTTGAGAACCAATATTCTCATAGCATTGTTTCCTCTCCTGACCGTTTGTGACTAGTGTTATGGTTGGTCAACGTTGACCACCCATATTGAAACTCTCTGGTCATGATCAGTGACATATGCCTAGTTTGATTGTTTGGTGTGCACATTAGCCACACTGTGCCACTACGTATTAAAGTTCTTTGTCCTTTCTAGCCAATACATATGATTCCCAATCCATTGTTTTCCCCTCTGACCATTTATGACTCATGTTATGCGTTTTCAACGTCGACTACATGAAGTGAAATTTGTTCGTCATGGTTAGTGACATATGCATTCTTTGGCTGGTCGCCGCGCATTGAAGCCACATTGTGCCACTACACATTGAAGGAATTTGTTTTTGCTTGTAGATTACTAGTAGTCACAAACCATTACCATCCACCCTGACCATTTGTTACTCGTGTTGTGAGTTGTCAAAGTTTACCACACTTAGTGACATTACTTGGTCATGGTCAGTGACATATGCCTACTTTGGTTGTTCATCGTGCATGGTCTCCACACCGTGCCACAATGTATTGAAGCCCCTTGTGCTTGCTATGTGATACTTGGAGTTCCCAAACCATTGTTTCCCCCCTCTGGCCATTTGTGACTTGTATTATGAGTTGTCGACGTTGACCACACACAGCGGATTTCTTTGGTCAAAGGNAGTACTGCCTACTTTGGTCGGTCATTGTGCATGGTAGCCACACCGTGCTACTACTGACTGAAGGTCCTTGTACTTGGTAGTTGAGAACAGATATTCCCATAGAATTGTTTCCTGTCCTGCCCCTTTGTGACTCGTGTTATGGTTGGTCAACGTTGACCACCCATATTGAAATTCTGTGGTCATGATCAGTGACATATGCCTAGTTTGGTTGTTTGGTGTGCATATTAGCCACACCGTGGCCCTACTTATTAAGGTTCTTTGTCCTTTATAGTCAATACATATGCTTTCGAAACCACTGTATCTCCCTCTGACAATTTGTGACTCGTGTTATGAGTTGTCAATGTTGACCACACATAGTGGACTTATTCAGTCGTAGTCAGTGACGTATGCATCCTTTGGTTGGTCACTATGCACGCTAGCCATACCGTGCCACTGCTTGTTGAAGGTCTTTGTACTTGCTAGTTGATAACTAGTGTCCCCAATCCATTGTTTTCACCCCTGACCATTTGTGACTTGTGCCATGCGTTTTCAACATTGACCACATACGTGAAATTTGTTCGTCATGGTTAGTGTCAAATGCATACTTTGGTTGGTCGCTGTGCATTGAGGCCACATTGTGCCACTATATATTGGAGGTATTTGTACATGCTAGTAGATAACTAGTTTTCACAAAGCATTACCTCCCACCCTGACCATTTGTGACTCGTGTTGTGAGTTGTCAAAGTTTACCACACTTAGTGACATTATTTGGTCATGGTCAGTGACATATGCCTACTTCGGTTGGTCATCGTGCATGGTCTCCACACCGTGCCACAACGTATTGAAGCCCCTTGTGCTTGCTATGTGATACTTGGTGTTTCCAAACCATTGTTTCCCCCTACGACCATTTGTGACTCGTGTTATGAGTTGTCAACATTAACCACACATAGCGGATTTCTTTGGTCAAAGGTAGTACTGCCTACTTTGGTCGGTCATTGTGCATGGTAGCCACACCGTGCTACTACTGACTGAAGGTCCTTGTACTTGGTAGTTGAGAACTGATATTCCCATAGCATTGTTTCCTGTCGTGACCGTTTGAGACTCGTGTTATGGTTGGTCAACGTTGACCACCCATATTGAAATTATGTGGTCATGATCAGTGACATATGCCTAGTTTGGTTGTTTGGTGTGCATGTTAGCCACACCGTGCCACTACGTATTGAAGTTCTCTGTCCTTTCTAGTCAATACATAGGCTTCCCAAACCATTTTCTCTTCCTCTGACAATTTGTGACTCCTGTTATGAGTTGTCGATGTTGACCACACATAGTGGACTTATTCGGTTGTAGTCAGTGACATATGCTTTCTTTGGTTGGTCACTGTGCACGCTAGCCATACCAAGCCACTGCTTGTTGAAGGTCTTTGTACTTCCTAGTTGATAACTAGTGTTCCCAACCCATTGATTTCCACTCTCACCATTTGTGACTCGTGTTATGCGTTTTCAACGTTGACCACATGAAGTGAAATTCTTTCGTCATGGTCAGTGACACATGCATACTTTAGGTGGTCACTGTGCATTGAAGCCACATTCTGCCACTACATGTTGAAGGTATTTGTACTTGCTAGTAGATAACTAGTATTCACAAACCATTACCTTCCACCCTGACCATTTGTGACTCGTGTTGTGAGTTGTCAAAGTTTACCATACTTAGTGACATTATTTGGTCATGGTAAGTGACACATGCCTACTTTGGTTGGTCATTGTGCATGGTATCCACAACGTGCAACAACGTATTGAAGCCCCTTGTGCTTGCTATGTGATACATGGTGTTCCCAAACCATTGTTTCCCCCTCTAACCATTTGTGACTTGTATGATGAGTTGTCAACGTGGACCACACACAGCGGGTTTCCTTGGTCAAGGGAATAAACATGCCTACCTTGGTCGGTCATTGTGCATGGTAGTCACACTGCGCTACTACTGACTGAAAGCCATTGTACTTGGTAGTTGAGAACCGATATTCTCATAGCATTGTTTCCTCTCCTGACCGTTTGTGACTCGTGTTATGGTTGGTCAACGTTGACCACCCATATTGAAATTCTCTGGACATGATCAGTGACATATGCCTAGTTTGATTGTTTGGTGTGCACATTAGCCACACCGTGCCACTATGTATTAAAAGTTCTTTGTCCTTTCTAGCCAATACATTGGCTTCCCAATCAATTGTTTTCCCCCCTGACCATTTGTGACTCGTGTTATGCGTTTTCAACGTTGACCACATGAAGTGAAATTTGCTCGTCATGGTTAGTGACATATGCATACTTTGGTTGGTCACCGTGCATTGAAGCGACATTGTACCACTTCATATAGAAGGAATTTGTACTTGCTAGTAGATAACTAGTATTCACAACCCATTGCCTTCCACCCTGACCATTTGTTACTCGTGTTGTGAGTTGTCAAAGTTTACTACACTTAGTGACATTTCTTGGTCATGGTCAGTGACATATGCCTACTCTGGTTGGTCATCGTGCATGGTCTCCACATAGTGCCACAACGTTTTGAAGCCCCTTGTGCTTGCTATATCATACTTGGTGTTACCAACCCATTGTTTCCCCCTCTGGCCATTTGTGATTCGTTTTATGAGCTGTCAACGCTGACCACACACAGCGGATTTCTTTGGTCAAAGGCAGTACATATGCCTACTTTGGTCGGTCATTGTGCATGGTAGCCACACCGTGCTACTACTGACTGAAGGTCGTTGTACTTGGTAGTTGATAACCGATATTCCCATATCATTGTTTCTTGTCCTGCCCGTTTGTGACTCGTGTTATGGTTGGTCAACGTTGACCACCGATATTGAATTTTTGTGTTCATGATCAGTGACATATGCCTAGTTTGGTTGTTTGGTGTGCATATTAGCCAAACCGTGCCACTACGTATTGAAGTTCTTTTTCCTTTCTAGTCAATACATAGGCTTCCCACACCATTTTCTCTTCCTATGACCATTTGTGACTCGTGTTATGAGTTGTCAATGTTGCCCACACATAGTGGACTTATTCGGTTGTAGTCAGTGACGTATGCATCCTTTGGTGGGTCACTGTGCACGCTAGCCATACCGTGCCACTACTTGTTGAAGGTCTTTGTACTTCCTAGTTGATAACTAGTGTTACCAATCCATTGTTTTCCCCTTTTACCACTTGTAACTCGTGCTATGCGTTTTCAACGTTGAACACATGAAGTAAAATTCTTTCGTCATGGTGAGTGACATATGCATACTTTGGGTGGTCACTTTGCATTGAAGCCACATTGTGCCACTGCACATTGAAGGTATTTGTACTTGCTACTAGATAACTAGTATTCACAAACCATTACCTTCCACCCTGACCATTTGTGACTCGTGTTGTGAGTCGTCAAATCTTACCACATTTTGTGACATTATTTGGTCATGATCAGTGACATATCCCTACTTTGGTTGGTCATTGTGCACGGTCCCCGCACCGTGCCACAACATATTGAAGTCCCTTGTGCTTTCTATGTGATACGTGGTGTTCCCAAACCCTTGTTTCCGCCTCTGACCATTTGTGACTCGTATTATGAGTTGAATGTGAACCACACACAGCGGATTTCTTTGGTCAAAGGCAGTAAGTATGCCTTCTTTGGTCAGTCATTGTGCATGGTAGCCACACCGCGCTACTACTGTCTGAAGGTCATTCTACTTGGTAGTTGAGAACCAATATTCTCATAGCATTGTTTCCTCTCCTGACCGTTTGTGACTCGTGTTATGGTTGGTCAACATTGACCGCCCATATTGAAATTCTCTGGTTATGATCGATGACATATGCCTAGTTTGATTGTTTGGTGTGCATATAAGCCACACCGTGCCACTACGTATTGAAGTTCTTTGTCCTTTCTAGCCAATACATAGGCTTCCCAATCCATTGTTTTCCCCTCAGACCATTTGTGACTCGTGTTATGCGTTTTCAGCGTTGAACACATGAAGTAAAATTCTTTCGTCATGGTCAGTGACATATGCATACTTTGGGTGGTCACTTTGCATTGAAGCCACATTGTGCCACTGCACATTGAAGGTATTTTTACTTGCTACTAGATAACTAGTATTCACAAACCATTACCTTCCACCCTGACCATTTGTGACTCGTGTTGTGAGTTGTCAAAGTTTACCACACTTTGTGACATTCTTTGGTCATGATCAGTAACATATGCCTACTTTGGTTGGTCATTGTGCACGGTCCCCACACCGTGCCACAACATATTGAAGCCCCTTGTGCTTTCCATGTGATACGTGGTGTTCCCAAACCATTGTTTCCGCCTCTGACCATTTGTGACTCGTATTATGAGTTGTCAACGTGAACCACACACAGCGGATTTCTTTGGTCAAAGGCAGTAAACATGCCTACTTTGGTCGGTCATTGTGCATGGTAGCCACACCGCGCTACTACTGTCTGAAGGTCATTCTACTTGGTAGTTGAGAACCAATATTCTCATAGCATTGTTTCNGTTGAAGGTCTTTGTACTTCCTAGTTGATAACTAGTGTTACCAATCCATTGTTTTCCCCTTTTACCACTTGTAACTCGTGCTATGCGTTTTCAACGTTGAACACATGAAGTAAAATTCTTTCGTCATGGTGAGTGACATATGCATACTTTGGGTGGTCACTTTGCATTGAAGCCACATTGTGCCACTGCACATTGAAGGTATTTGTACTTGCTACTAGATAACTAGTATTCACAAACCATTACCTTCCACCCTGACCATTTGTGACTCGTGTTGTGAGTCGTCAAAGTTTACCACATTTTGTGACATTATTTGGTCATGATCAGTGACATATGCCTACTTTGGTTGGTCATTGTGCACGGTCCCCACACCGTGCCACAACATATTGAAGCCCCTTGTGCTTCCGATGTGATACGTGGTGTTCCCAAACCATTGTTTCCGCCTCTGACCATTTGTGACTCGTATTATGAGTTGAATGTGAACCACACACAGCGGATTTCTTTGGTCAAAGGCAGTAAATATGCCTACTTTGGTCAGTCATTGTGCATGGTAGCCACACCGCGCTACTACTGTCTGAAGGTCATTCTACTTGGTAGTTGAGAACCAATATTCTCATAGCATTGTTTCATCTCCTGACCGTTTGTGACTCGTGTTATGGTTGGTCAACATTGACTGCCCATATTGAAATTCTCTGGTTATGATCGATGACATATGCCTAGTTTGATTGTTTGGTGTGCATATTATCCACACCGTGCCACTACGTATTGAAGTTCTTTGTCCATTCTAGCCAAAACATAGGCTTCCCAATCCATTGTTTTCCCCTCTGACCATTTGTGACTCGTGCTATGTCTTTTCAACGTTGACCACATGAAGTGAAATTTGTTCGTCATGGTTAGTGACATATGCATACTTTGGTTGGTCACCGTGCATTGAAGCCACATTGTGCCACTACATATTGAAGGAATTTGTACTTGCTAGTAAACAACTAGTATTCACAAACCATTGCCTTCCACCCTGACTATTTGTTACTCGTGTTGTGAGTTGTCAAAGTTTACTACACTTAGTGTAATTACTTGGTCATGGTCAGTGACATATGCCTACTTTGGTTGGTCATCGTGCATGGTCTCCACACAGTGCCACAACGTATTGAAGCCCCTTGTGCTTGCTATATGATACTTGGTGTTCCCAAACCATTGTTTTCCCCTCTGGCCATTTGTGACTCGTATTATGAGTTGTCAACGTTGAGCACACACAGCGGATTTCTTTGGTCAAAGGCACTACATATGCCTTCTTTGGTCGGTCATTGTGCATGGCAGCCACACCGTGCTACTACTGACTGAAGGTCGTTGTACTTGGTAGTTGATAACCCATATTACCATAGCATTGTTTCTTGTCCTGCCCATTTGTGACTCGTGTTATGGTTGGTCAACGTTGACCACCTATATTGAATTTCTGTGGTCATGATCAGTGACATATGCCTAGTTTGGTTGTTTGGTGTGCATATCAGCCACACCGTGCCACTACGTATTGAAGTTCTTTGTCCTTTCTAGTTAATACATAGGCTTCCCACACCATTTTCTCTTCCTTTGACCATTTGTAACTCGTGTTATGAGTTGTCAATGTTGCCCGCACGTAATGGACATATTCGGTCGTAGTAAGTGACGTATGCATCCTTTGGTTGGTCATTGTGCACGATAGCCATACCGTGCCACTGCTTGTTGAAGGTCTTTGTACTTCCTAGTTGATAACTACTGTTACCAACCCATTGTTTTCTCCTTTGAGCACTTGTGACTCTTGTTATGCGTTTTCAACGTTGAACACATGAAGTAAAATTCTTTCGTCATGGTCAGTGACATATGCATACTTTGGGTGGTCACTTTGCATTGAAGCCACATTGTGCCACTGCACATTGAAGGTATCTGTACTTGCTACTAGATAACTAGTATTAACAAACCATTACCTTCCACCCTGACCATTTGTGACTCGTGTTGTGAGTTGTCAAAGTTTACCACACTTTGTGACATTATTTGGTCATGGTCAGTGACATATGCCTGCTTTGGTTGGTCATCGTGCACGGTCCCCACACCGTGCCACAACATATTGAAGCCCCTTGTGCTTGCTATGTGATACGTGGTGTTCCCAAACCATTGTTTCCCCCTCTGACGATTTGTGACTCGTATTATGAGTTGTCAACGTGAACCACACACAGCGGATTTCTTTGGTCAAAGGCAGTAAATATGCCTACTTTGGTCGGTCGATGTGCATGGTAGCCACACCGCGCTACTACTGTCTGAAGGTCATTCTACTAGGTAGTTGAGAACCAATATTCTCATACCATTGTTTCCTCTCCTGACCGTTTGTGACTCGTGTTATGGTTGGTCAACGTTGACCACCCATATTGAAATTCTCTGGTTATGATCGATGACATATGCCTAGTTTGATTGTTTGGTGTCCATATTAGCCACACCGTGCCACTACGTATTGAAGTTCTTTGTCCTTTCTAGCCAATACATAAGCTTCCCAATCCATTGTTTTCCCCTCTGACCATTTGTGACTCGTGTTATGTGTTTTTAACGTTGTCCACATGAAGTGAAATTTGTTTGTCATGGTTAGTGACATATGCATACTTTGGTTGGTCACTGTGCATTGAAGCCACGTTGTGCCACTACATATTGAACGTATTTGTACTTGCTAGTAGATAACTAGTATTCACAAACCATTACCTTCCACCCTGACCATTCGTGACTCGTGTTGTGAGTTGTCAGAGTTTACCACACTTAGTGACATTACTTGGTCATGGTCAGTGACATATGCCTACTTTAGTTGGTCATCGTGCATGGTCTCCACACCGTGCCACAACGTATTGAAGCCACTTGTGCTTGCTATGTGATGCTTCATGTTTCCGAACCATTGTTTCCCCCTCTGACCATTTGTGACTCGTATTATGAGCTGTCAACGTTGACCACACACAGCGGATTTATTTGGTCAAAGGCATTTCATATGCCTACTTTGGTCGGTCATTGTGCATGGTAGCCACACCGTGCTACTACTGACTGAAGGTCGTTGTACTTGGTAGTTGAGAACCGATATTCACATAGCATTGTTTCCTGTCTTGCCCGTTTGTGACTCGTGTTATGGTTGGTCAACGTTGACCACCCATATTGAAATTCTGTGGTCATGATCAGTGACATATTGTCAGGAATGCTGTCCTGGCGTACCCTGAACTGCCTAAGTGTCCACGGCTGCTTAGTGCAAAGAGACTTCCAAGGGAGGTGTGTGCTTTGGGTCGCCACAATACGAAGTGACCAGAATTCAGGCGGAATAAAGATTGCGGAAACTGGGAAAGGCTGGGAATCGTCAATGGTTAGTGATTCTGGTCAGATTACATCAGATTTGTATAGCCTGTGATCTAAGCTTTCCAACGCATCCAAGCACGCCCAAAACGGAGCAGTAGAGCCCCTGCTACGACCGTTAGAGTAAGCCATGGTGGAGCCGAGCCGCCCACCATACCCACGAACTGGAGTGACGGGAGGCGCCTCAACGGTGGCCTGTCGAAGCGCCCTTCCTGTCATCCCAACGTGGGGGGAGGCTCGCCCTGGTCCAGAAGACCATCCACATCCCTTTTGTTCATCGCCCATGTCCCCTTAGATCATATTGAAGTCGAACTTGGATCACTGGTGGTGGAATTGATCCGTCACCAATGACGGAACCCAGATTCCACCCACCTACCACCCGAACTTCGGATGGGGCTAACTTTCTGAATTCTCAACCAAATCGAGCAAGTGAAAGCTCGAAACTGCATGGCAAAATGCAAGGAGTTCAAATATGAAATCAGATAAGACATCCGACCACTCCCTTGTGGTCGAACCAGGAAAACGGCAAAACGGCATCCATGGCAGGGGCACTTTTTAACAATCTCCCCCGTGCACCTTCCATGCCGGATGCCTCATGCTCACTCTCACTCGTGTGCGTCTGCACCTTCAAGCCCTTCACAGTTTGTCAACCCAAGCCCTGCAAGGCTGATGACATGTCGATCCTGGAGCTGCGCCTTGGTCAAGCAATCTGCGAGCATGTGCTTTGTGCTGCAATGTTCCACCACAACCTGTCCCTTCTCCGCCATGTCACGCGCATAGTGGTAGGGCACGTCGATGTGCTTTGTCCTCATGTGCTGCGTCGAGTTGTTGGTTAGCAAGATGGAGCCAGTGTTGTCTTCATGAACCACCGTAGGCTCCTGCTGCTGCACGCCCAGCTCCCCTAGCAATCTGCGGAGCCACACCGCTTCCTTGACCGCCTCGGCCAGAGCGACGTACTCCGCCTCCACTGTGGAGGTGGCAACGCAGTCTTGCTTTCTGCTGCACCACGAGACCGCTGCACCTGCAAGGAAGAACACATAGCTAGAAGTGGACTTCCTCTTGTCTACATCGCCGGCGTAGTCCGCGTCAGTGTAGCAGACGAGCCGCAAGGGGTCTGACCTCCCCTTTCCGTCGTTCTTCAGGCGCGCATGCCGCGTTGCCTGCAAGTACCGGAGGATGCGCTTCGCCGCCTGCCAGTGTAGTGGTCCAGGGTTGGCCACATACCTGCTCACCTGGCCCATCGCATAGGCCAAGTCCGGCCGAGTCACCACCATGACATACATGAGGCTGCCCACCACAGATTGGTAGGGCACCTCCGCCATGTCCTCCTTCTCCTCTTTAGTTTGCGGCGCCATCGCCGCACTCAGCTCACAGCTTGTGGAGAATGGACTGCCCACTGGTTTGCAGTCCTCCATGCCGTACCGCTTTAGTACCTCAAGCACGTACTTGGCCTGCCCCAACTCAAGCGTGTGCGCTCTCCGGTTCCGCGTGATGCTCACCCCGAGGTAGTACTCCAACTCCCCCATGTCCGTCATCTTAAATCTGCTGCTCAGCTGCTCCTTGAGCTGCTCCAAAGCCGCCAGATCTGATGAGCACTGGATCAGAGCGTCCACGTAGAGTGCGACGATCTGATGGAGTCCATTGCTGCGCCGCACATGCACGCTGTGGTCTGACTCACAGCGCTCGAAGCCGAGCTCCGCCATGTAGCCGTCCATCTGTTGGTACCAGTACCTGGGCGCCTGTTTTAGACCGTACAAGGCCTTCTGCAGCTTGCACACCTTGCCATCCGGTGCATCCACCCCCTCCGGCACCTCAAGGTAGATCTCCTTGTCGATGATGCCGTTCAGAAATGCCGTCTTGACATCCATTTGGTGGATCTCCATGTCCTTTGCGGCTGCCACCACGAGGATCGTCCGGATGCTTGTGAACTTGGCGACGGGTGCGAATGTCTCATCGTAGTGTTCCCCTTTCCGCTGCGCATACCCCTTTGCCAATAGCCGCGCCTTGTATTTCTCCACCTTGCTGTCCTTGGTGAGCTTCAGTTTGAACACCCACTTAGAGCTGATGACCTTCGCCCCCTCAGGCCGATCCACTAGCTCCCAAGTGCCGTTCTCAGCAAGGGACGCGAATTCAGATTTTATTGCTTCGCCCCACTGCTGCCCGTCAGGCCGTAAAAGCGCCTCTTGCACAGTTGTCGGCTCCTTTGTGGCTGCCATCATGCACCGCGCCATGCCGACCCAGCGGCCCGTGCTTGCATCATACCGCTTTGCCGCATTCCGCCGCCTCCAATTGCGACGCGGCGACCTTGGCAACGCTGGCTGCTGGTCCTGCTGCTGCTCTGCTGCAACGTTGTCCTCGGCCGCCGGCTCTCCCGCATCGGCTGCTGCATCCTGCGCTCCAGCGACACTTGTACCTGCTGCATTACCCTGCTGCGCTCCAGCACCGTCATCCTCCGAAGACACGTCATCGACCTCTGCAGCTGCCAGCTCCTCCTCACGCTCAAGGAGTTGGAACCACTCCCCCTGCGTTCGAGAGTGCACTGCGTCAATGTTGTTGCTGCTGCTCCAGTAGCTCTGCTGCTCATCAAACGTGACGTCGCGGCTGGTGATGACGTCCTGCGTTCATGGATTGAAGAGGCGGTTCGCCTTGAGCGCACTCTCGTATCCGACGAATGCGTACGCCTTTGCAAGCGGGTCCAGTTTGGAGTATTTTCTTTGCGCGGCCTGCACCAACGCGTGTGCCTTGCACCCGAACGCCTTCAGGTGTGCCACACTTGGTTTGCGCCCGCTCCAAGCCTCCTGCAGTGTCTTCCAGCCGCCCTTCCCCTTCAGCACTGTTGTTGGAGTGAGGTTGGTGATGTAGCACGCCGTACTCACGGCCTCGGCCCACAGACTCCTTGGCAACTTTGCATCCACAAGCATTGTCCGCGCCATGGTGAGTAGCGTCTGGTTCATACGCTCCGCCAAGCCATTAGATTGAGGCGTGTACGGAGTGGTCGGCTGCCACTCAATGCCCTGCCCCTTCAGCCACCCTCCGCAGCCCACATACTCCCCGCCATTGTCGCTGCGTTGAGCTCTGACCTTGCGGCCAGTCTGCCTCTCCACCGCTGGGACATACGTCTTCAGCCGGTCCAGCACATTGCTCTTCCGCTTCATGAAATAGACGTAGAGTTTTCTACTGCAATCGTCGATGAAAGTGACGAAGTAACGCGTGCCCCCAATAGACGGCGTCTTGATCGGTCCGCACACATCACTGTGCACGACCTCGAGCAGGTTCTTGGCCCGCCGTTGTCCGTCTTCGAATGGCTTGCACTTTGCCTTGCCCACGATGCAAGGCTCCCACTTGTGCTCTGCGGAATCTGCTGCTCCGTCAGCTGCACCGGTGATGTTGAGGCCGCGAACCATGTCGCGCTTTGCCATCTCTTGCACGACTGCGGACGACGAGTGCCCTAGCCGCCGATGCCACAGCTGCAGGTCTGCTCCCCTACCTTTTGCGAGGTTGACGACGCGTGTTGGCGGGTCTGCTGCATCTGATGCCGAGGGGATGACCTTGGTCTCAACGATGTAGAGGCCTCCCTCGCGCTTTGCCTCTAGCACGACCTCGCCACCGCCATCCATCCGCACGATTGCACCTTTCATGCGGAAGAGGACTTCATATCCCTTGTCTGTCAAGTGGATCACACTCAAGATGTCAGCCAGGCCGGGGACATGTTGTATATTTTGAATCACACATTGCGCTGTTTTACCACCAACCACCACCTTTACGTCCACATCACCTTGGCGGGCCGCAGGTTTGACCTTGTCGTTGGCGGTCACCATGGACTTGACAGACTTGGTGTAGTTGATGAACCCCACCTTCTCGACTTGGGTATGCTCCTCCGCATCTGAGTCGAGGTACCGCCGGTTGGCGCCCTTCAGGCCGTGGTTCTTTGTGCCGTTGAGGAGCGCCTTGATCAAGAAGTCACCAAGGTAGCAGCTTCCAGAAGGGAGCCCGGTGGGAAGGATTTTCTGCCTGGACCATCTTAAAAAAAAAGAAAAAAAAAGGAGCGCCTTCTTGCCTTTGGCGCCTTTGCCGCCGGCCTGCGCCTCCTCCGGACACTCCTTGGCCCAATGGCCCTCCTTGGCACAGTTATGGCATGCACCCTTCTTGGCGCCCTTCTTGCCGGTGCCCTTACCGTGGCCTTGCTTGCCGCTGCTGCTGCCACCCTGCGTTTTGGTGATCAGGGCAGTTGAGGATGACGAGGTCTTGCCACCGCTCAGACGGTGCACCTCGTTACGGATGTACTCGGCGACTGCGCCGTAGGTGAGTTTATCCTCCTCCCAACCTCCCAGCACGGTGATGAGAGGACCCCAACTGTCGGGTAGAGCCATGAGGAGTGCCATTGCCTACATCTTCGTGTCAATCTTCCACCCCAGATCATTACATTGTGAGGCAAGAGACTCGATCTGTTGCATGGCAGAAATGACGTCCTCACCCTCCTTGATCCTCACCGTCAAGAGCCGCTTTATTGCGAAGATCTTGTTGGATAGGGATGTTGATTGGTGGATGGAGCAGAGCTTCTTCCACGCGTCGGCTGCCAGCTCGCAGCCATGGATATAGCCCCATTCAGATTCATGCCGCGCCGACAATAGGAGCATTAGCGCCTCCGTGTTCTTCCTTGCGAAGACCGTNTGTCAATCTTCCACCCCACATCATTACATTGTGAGGCAAGAGACTCGATCTGTTGCATGGCAGAAATGACGTCCTCACCCTCCTTGATCCTCACCGTCAAGAGCCGCTTTATTGCGAAGATCTTGTTGGATAGGGATGTTGATTGGTGGATGGAGCAGAGCTTCTTCCACGTGTCGGCTGCCAGCTCGCAGCCATGGATATAGCCCCACTGAGATTCATGCCGCGCCGACAATAGGAGCATTAGCGCCTCCGTGTTCTTCCTTGCGAAGACCGTCTTCTCCTCGCTCGTTGCGCTCGCATCTTGAACCTCCGTTCCCTTCATGAGCTCCAGCAGTTTCTTGTGCGCGAGGTAGATCTCAAAATGCCACTGCCAGAGCCCAAAGCCTGGGCCGCCCATGTACTTTTGGATGGGCGAGGACTCTCTCTTCTGCGCCATGTTGAACTTCTGCAATGGACAGTCTCAACGTACGACGGCGAAGTCGCCCGGGGCGACACTCCCGTGCGTTTGTGGAAGCCGTGAACGAATTGGTAGGCAGGTCAGGGCTGTGGGCCCATAACCTTTTGTCACAAATGCTGTCCTGGCATGCCCTGAACTGCCTAAGTGTACACAGCTGCTTAGTGCAGAGAGACATCCAAGGGAGGTGTGTGCTTTGGGTCGCCACAACACCAAGTGAGCAGAATTCAGGCGGAATACAGATTGCGGAAACTGAGAAAGGCTGGGAATCATCAATGGTTAGTTGTTTCGGTGAGACTACATCAGATTCTTATGGCCTGTGATCTAATCTTTCCAACGCATCCAAGCACGCCCAAAACGGAGCAGTATAGCCCCTGCTACGACCGTTAGAGTAAGCCATGGTGGAGCCGAGCCGCCCACCATACCCACGAACGGGAGTGACAGGAGGCGCTTCGACGGTGGCCTGTCGAAGCGCCCTTCCTGTCATCCCAACGTGGGGGGAGGCTCGCCCTGGTCCAGAAGACCATCCACATCCCTTATGTTCATAGCCCATGTCCCCTTGGAGCATATTGAAGTCGAACTTGGATCACTGGTGGTGGAATTGATCCGTCACCAATGACAGAACCCAGATTCCACCCACCTACCACCCGAACTTCGGATGGGGCAACCTTTCTGAATTCTCAACCAAATTGAGCAAGTGAAAGCTCGAAACTGCATGGCAAAATGCAAGGAGCTCAAATCTGACATCAGATAAGACATCCGACCACTCCCTGGAGGTCGAACCAGGAAAACAACAAACGGCATCCATGGTAGGGGCACTTTTTAACACATATGCATAGTTTGGTTGTTTGGTGTGCATATTAGCCACACCGTGCCACTACGTATTGAAGTTCTTTGTCCTTTCTAGTCAATACATATGCTTCCCCAACCATTGTATCTCCCTTTTACCATTTGTGACTTGTGTTATGAGTTGTCAATATTGACCGCACATAGTGGACTTATTCGGTCGTAGTCAGTGACGTATGCATCCTTTGGTTGGTCACTCTGCATGCTAGCCATACCGTGCCACTGCTTGTTGAAGGTCGTTGTACTTGCTAGTTGATAACTAGTGTCTCCAATCCATTTTTTTCCCCTCTCACCATTTGTGACTTGTGTTATGCGTTTTCAACGTTGACCACATGAAGTGAACTTCTTTTTTGTCATGGTCAGTGACATATGCATGCTTTGGATGGTCACTGTGCATTGAAGCCACATTGTGCCACTACATATTGAAGGTATTAGTACTTCCTAGTAGATAACTAGTATTCACAAACCATTACCTTCCACCATGACCTTCTGTGACTCGTGTTGTGAGTTGTCAAAGTTTACCACACGTATGGTCATGGTCAGTGACATATGCCTACTTTGGTTGGTCATCGTGCATGGTCCCCACACCGTACCACAACGTATTGAAGCCCCTTTTGCTTGCTACGTATTACGTGGTGTTCCCAAACCATTGTTTCCCCCTCTGACCATTTGTGACTCGTATTATGAGTTGACAACGTGGACCACACACAACGGATTTCTTTGGTCAAAGGCAGTAAATATGCCTACTTTGGTCAGTCATTGTGCATGGTAGCCACACCGCGCTACTACTGACTGAAGGTCATTGTACTTGGTAGT
>SZWC01003139.1:193192-206976 GCA_023375785.1 Penium margaritaceum | reverse complement strand
AACGCCCACTGCTACCACTGGATGACGACTGCTGCTGGCCCGATCCGCGCTTCCTGTTCTTCTTCTTCCCCTGGGCGGCTGCTGCGACGCCGTGCGTCTGCGTGGGTGTAGACGGGGTCGAGGAGGAGGAGGAAGATGAGGTCGTGGTGGAGGTGGATGAGGGTGACTGCAGGATGGAAGATGGTGGTGAGGCGACGACTGCTGCAGCGAGGGACGTCTCCTGATGCGCTACTGCGGCCTCGCGGGTCGACGTCACCTGGAGGAAAAGCTGATGCGCCCAAGGGAGCAGCTGCATGGAGGCCGAGAAAGGCTCGAGGACGGCGTCGCTGTACCGGTCGAAGATGTCGATGTACTCCAGGCGAACTCCGAGCATGATCGCCCGGAGTGCCCACAGCTGTGTGCCCCCTGAGGTACCCAAGCGCGTGTAAATACGCATGGCGCATCGCCAGTAATCCGCCGCAGGCTCCGCTGGTCCCTGACGAAGCGAATGGAAAGCGCGGATGTGGGACGCACGCGTGGCGTGCGTCTCTGCGGCCAGTAGGGACAGCGCCAGATCACAGCCTCCACGAGGATCAGCTCTGGTGCCTGTGCCAGCCTCGCCAAGGAAGGGGCGGAAGTCGAAGACAGTCTCGCGTGGCATAGCGTAGAGAAGTCCTCGCATGGCCCGAGCAGCTGTCGACACCTGTGCTGGGTCTTTAGTCTCGTATGGGCTGTGGTAGTAAGGCCAGACTCCCTCGGAGGTGGCCCACACCTGAAACAGGATCTTCCAGCAGTCAAAACCATCCTCTCTGATGTACCGTGCGGGTGGCGCCTTGAAGTCCTTTGGCTGCCGCTCCGTGGGAAGAGCAGCCGCAGGCTAAGGAGGCCGAGAGACAGGGAAGAAGCCTGGAAGGGGGTGATCCCCGAGAGAAGGAAATGACGGTCGCATCGGAGACGCAGGTGGAGGTCGCATACCCGTCTGCAGCTGACGAAGACGCTCCCGTAGAAGACGGATCTCCCGCTCCTGGGAGTCATCCTCGAAACCTGGCATGAGTGACTCGTCATTAAAGAGGTCCTCAGGTGGTGGAGAGTCTGCGCCAGGAGGTGCGGGAGGCGTAACCCCTGTCATGGCCACCCGGGTCGAGTGCTGTGCGGATGCCACAAGACCGGCAGCTCCCCCAGAAGCCTGCGAGGGAGCCGTGGACTGAGCACGCAGAAGCTCTGTCAGCGTGCGAATCGAATCAGTCTGCTCTCGCTGCAGACGACTCATCTCCTCCTGCTGGCTACGTAGGTCCGCGATCGCCTGCGAGCGAGGGCTGAGTACCTCTAAAGAAGAGGAGGAGGGATCAGCTGGCGCCTTGTCCTTGTCGTCAGGCGAACTCATGTCGCCGCTCAGTATGGGACGACGGGTCAAGTTTGTCGGATTGCAGTACTGTCTGCATTTCTCGACGAGTTGCAATGTTGGCAACTTTTGACCTTCCGGCAAAAAAATTGCCTAAGTATGGTGCTTACGTCAGCAGGTGGTTGCTGACGTCAGCACGACCTGATGACGTCAGCAAGCAGAATGCTGACGTCAGCGTCGACGCTGACTTTTTTTTTGGTTCCGCTCGCGGTTCTGCGTGAGCGTGCAGCCGCCCAGTGGCGGCTGCGCGGAGGCTGCGCGGAAGCTGCGCGGCAGCTTCCTCCCAGCTGCTGCTGCAGCTGCGCGGGCAGCTGCAGCAGCAGCTGCGTGGCTGCGTGCGCGGCGGTGGCAGCAGCAGCTGCACGCTGCCGCTGCTGCTGTTGCGCGCTGCAGCAGCAGCTGCGTGGCTGCGTGCGCGGCGGTGGCAGCAGCAGCTGCACGCTGCCGCTGCTGCTGTTGCGCGCTGCAGCAGCAGCTCGCTGCCGCCGCCGCCCGCTGCTGCTGCTGCGCTGCTGCGCTGCTGCTACTGCGCTGCCGCGCTGCTGCGCTGCTGCTGCTGCTGCGCTGCTGCGCTGCACGCTGCTGCTGCTGCCGCTGCTGCGGCCGCTGCCGCAGCTGCGGCCGCTGCCGCAGCTGCTTCTGCTGCTGCAGCTGCGCTGTGGCTGCTGGTGCTGCTGCCGCCGCTGCGGCTGCTGTTGCCGCCGCCGCCGCTGCGGCTGCTGCNCTGCGCTGCTGCTGCCGCCGCTGCTGCTGCGTTGCTGCTGCCGCGGCTGCTGTCACGCTGCTGCTGCGGCTGTGGCTGCTGCGCTGCTGCTGCTACTCAGCTGCGGCGGCTTTGGAAGAAGGGCTGCTGGCACCGCCGCCGCCACGCCCCTCTGCGTGGTGGTACGCGTCGCTGCTGTTGTCTCTGCAGCTGCGATCTCACGTTGACGGCGGTCGACCGTCTCCAACGGGTCCCAGAAGATCTGCTGCAGCGGTGACTCTCACTGCTGCTGCTCTGCTGCGTCTCTGCTGCGCAGCTCGGTGAGATCTGTCTCACAGCTCTGATACCATAAGAAACTGCTAAGAAGCTTCCTAGCCTTGCTGCTGCTGACGTGGCGACACTGTCCAGTCAGCTGACGTACTAGCAAGCAGGCAGGTGCAAGAAACAGCAAGGATCAGGCTAGGGAGACGCGCATAGTCTCATAAGCTTCAATAGCTTAGTAAATGCAGAGAGGAATGACAACTGACAGGTCCAGGGCATAAATACCTGCCGCGGCGCACAGCGGGTGTCGCACGCGGCAGTCCAAGAGCTGTCTTAAAACCGGCCCAAAACCACTGTTTTGGCCGTAACTCTGCGCACACATGTCAGAATCCTACGCCGTCTAAACCTAGACGTGCAGAATCAAAAGACGCACGCAACGACTAGTCACCTGCATGCATCCATCGACTGACAGCGAGTACATAATGCAAAAACATGCAAATGGGCCTCATGCCCAGTCCGCCGAAAGGCGCATGCAAGACATAGAAGGCACAGCAGGGAGTCCCGGTGACATCTGGGGCTCTGGAACAGTGGTCGGTCAGCTCCAGACGGGTGGTCCGCCGCCTGTCGTCGCGCCGGTGTCACCAGGGCCGCCTGCCTCAGGGATCTGCACGAGTATGGACACGGCCGAGTGGTCACAGTAAACTGTACAAGACGGCACAAAGCACAACAGCCCCTGCTGGCCCTCCTCGCAAGGGAGCAAGTGAGGACGAGGGAGGGGACGAGGGATGAGAGACGAGAGACCCTAGCACGATATTGCCGGCGTGCCTCATACGCGACGATTTCGCGCCAGAACGTCAAGAACGTAAATATAAGTTATTTTGCAACTAACTTTCCCCTTAAAGTAACGGAATAACTCATGCGAACGCACGAGTTCAAGATAAAAACCTCTGGTTTGGGTCCCAAAACCAGGGGTAAGGTTAAAAGCGAGAATGGACCTACAGAGACGCAAAATATTCGAGTCTCCTTGCTCTGGGTCGATGATGACAATTGCCCCTCAGTCCTGCGAAGGGGTTAAACCCTTGTCCTGGACTGGGAACGCCATTATGTGAACTCCGACAACGACTTGAGAGCAGGAGTTGGAGGTTCCGGCTCGTTGCAACTGTGCATGGCCTTAAGAATGGATATGGCATCGCCTTTTTTCGAACTTGCTGGATATGGCGTTGTTAATATTAAAGTTACAGGTATTGCAGGCTTACGTCGACGCTTGTGCTGATATATAAGCCATAAGTCCTTAGTTACACCCAGACGCACACTTCTCTCAGATGATACGTCCCACACTTGGTAACAGTTGTAGGAAACTACTCAGAGACTCTGTCTCTGAAGAGAGTACTATTGCCATCCCCTTTTTCGGAAAAAATTGTCTCCAAATGTTACAGAATCCATTCTTAGATCACAGAATACCCCGGGAGGTAAGATACGGTCCACAGATGCCACTAGCAATGGTCTTTGATCTCCATGAGCAACCCTGTGGTTGTACACGCAAACACAATGGACTCCGTTGATGCGGGGTTCATTGTTTGGCTGCCATATACCCCTGATTTCGATATGCTACTGTTATTTCTTGTGTCGAAACGAAGCCAGTACAACATTATCAACACAATGGGGTCTAATATAGCTTTGCTTTCACGTGGTTGGTTTTTTCGTGAAGAAGTTGATAATTATGGGAAAAACATGTTGCACGTCGAATTTAAGCGAAATAATCACAATATTCCAAGGGAAGCACCTCCACAAAAAGAAAACATTCGCAAGAGGGTTCCATTCGTTTCCATACACGAAACGACCAGGTGGACAAGAAGTTATTGATTATAGACGGAAGAAGTAATTTTATGAAGAGACTAACCAAAATTGAAAGACGGAATGGACAATCCAACTGCTACGAAATACACCTTGGGGCACTTACAACTGCAGCAATAGAACTAGTGGATTATGGAAACCTATATTCTGAAAGAGGGGCTTCCTTTTGTCAAAAGTGAAAAACGGGGATACTTATAATAAAACAGAACCCCATAGGGTGCATCGCGAGACAACTACCGAGAAAGTGGGCAGACCATGACTTTGTTACCACAGCCTTATCCCCTCTATGAAAAAGGATGATGGGAAAAGGTCTAGAGAGAGCTGGACCACGACCGCGAGCTGCATCGAACGATATAGTCGGATGGTCTCTTCAGGCGTATGTGTTCCCAGCCGTATGACGTGATGATGAGGTAAGTTCGGTGCCGAGCGGCGAAACTGCGGTGCGCGCTTGGCTTCGGTGGCATCACCGGCCACGGCTGGAAACTCTCCACTAAGCTCATCGAATAAGGAAAAATCGAAAAATTCGGACAGTTTAACTGAGTGCACGAATGTGGACAACGTACTTGTATGAAAGACTCGATGCCCTGCGTTCGCACTTCATGGATCCGGATAGCTTCTGAACTTGGGCCACGAGGATCGGCGGTCAATATCGGTCAGATTGAAAACAGTGCGTAGAAACAAGTTTTTCTTGTTCGTTATATTCGTGCATTGAATAACACCGACGGTTCGGATCGCAAAGCGGACCCCTGTGCCTNGAAAAATTCGGACAGTCTAACTGAGTGCACGAATGTGGACAACCTACTTGTATGAAAGACTCGATGCCCTGCGTTCGCACTTCATGGATCCGGATAGCTTCTGAACTTGGGCCACGAGGATCGGCGGTCAATATCGGTCAGATTGAAAACAGTGCGTAGAAACAAGTTTTTCTTGTTCGTTATATTCGTGCATTGAATAGCACCGACGGTTCAGATCGCAGAGCGGACCCCTGTGCCTTGATCTTCTTCAATTCTGACCGTACTTCGGACACACCTTCCGTACGTCTGTCCGAAGTACGATCCAAATTCGAGACGATCGATGAACGGGCGTCCAACTTGCGATCCGATCCGTCAGCCTTATTCAGCGCATGAATAAAATAGAAAAAGAAAACTAGTTTCTAAGGGGTGTGCTAGATCCGAGGGATTCTATCCGTCGATCCTTGTGCGTCAAGTTTAGAAGTTGTCCGGATACGTGATGTTCGAACATAGGGTATCGAGTAGTTCATACAAGTAGGTTGTCCACATTCGTGCTCTCAGTTAGGCTGTCCGAATTTGTCGATTTTTCCTTATTCGATGAGCTTAGTGGAGAGTTTCCAGGCGCGGCCACCGTCAGCCGCCGATGATGCTGGACGGCGACGTCGGGTTATCGGGTCAAAAGAAACGACGGCAAGAGGTCCTATTTCTCACAACGACGTAGATCTGAGAACTGATTCCCCTTGTTCTTTACGACAATTGATGGTGCTTTGGATTGAACAGTTTGACATTACTGCACTCTCGTCTCTTTAACCCCCCAGACGGCTCGATGTGGTTAAGGGGACTGCTCGATCGACAGCGCATCTTACTGGGGCGATGCTGAATCGACGTGCTCACGTTAATTCTCTCCCGAGTGTGACAATTGCCGCCCCACATGGCTTCAGCGTGTCGACATCGACAAGGTAAGGCCTATGAAGGGAAGAGGCCCGTTACCCATTGCGTTGCATGTCGCGATAGGGTCGAAGGCCTCGTTCTTCGGCCCTTCCCTTTGTTGTTGCCGTGTGTCTGAACCTTTTCCCGCTTGTCGACCGCGGCCTCACCGGATGATATCTGGTTCGGGCCAGAAACATTTATTACCGCATCTTAACCTTGTTGTGGGCCTAGGTTCGGCAACCAGTCGCACATACTTGTGACAAAATGCACCGCAGCTTCTCATGTTCATTCGAATGAACGGTTTTTGGTCGACTCTTTGCAGACGATGGATTTATTTTGTTGCCAAGATCTCCCGAACCACCTAAAATTGTAAATAATAAATTTGTAGCTCTATGCAAGAGGAGCCTACTGGGCGGCTCCTCTGGCGCTCTGCGCCGTCGAGTTTGTCAATGCGGAGATACGTAAAACTTGCCTGGCCTTACCTGCGCGAAACGGCCAACCGGACACCAATGGCAGGGTCAACGGCTCGATTCGGGCTAGTCCTACAAAATGTTAATGTCGGCCACGAAAAATGCGGCAAACCCGCAAAAGCGGGAAAAGAGTTGCAACAGTTACAAAACCAAAGAAAACGGGAACCGGCTGGGAGCTACAACAACAAAACATAGTGAAGGAGAACGAAGCTGAAGTGGCGACGTCGGCAGTCTCCAGGATTCCGGGGCCCGGGGCCGGTCATGTTTGATTGAACGGCGGCGATATCGAAGGCGAAGTGGACTGCAGGACGCTTTGCGACCACCGTTGGGACACCATATCTTTTTGACCATTGCAATTCCGTTTCCATCGAACACACAATTTGTTATCGCAACTGACCTGGCCTGCCTGGTCAGCGGGGCATGGTTGTCCTGCCTGAGTCACCGGTTCACATGTCTAAGAGCGTCATGGCACATGCCAAACCGTGCAGGGCCGCTGCGCCATGATGCTGTTTTTCTCGTTGTCATGGGAGCTGCATTGCGCACGTCCAGTTGGATAATGGACCTTCCGCACTTTTTGTCCGCATGCGTGCGGTGCGTGTGCGGTGGAACAGCTGTCCGAGGTCGTCGAAGTGGCAAGAATGCAAGCAGCTGCAGCAGCCTGGACTACTGCGTCCTCTCCAGACGGCATCATCGAGGCACCTTAATTCCATCGCCGTGTCGCATCACCGGGCACCTTTCCCCTCACTCCCTCGATATTCCCCTCGACAAACTTTCGCAACTCCCCACCAAACCACCACTTTGCCTTATCTTTTGCAAACCAAACATCTTCCGCTCTCGCTCCAGAATTGGAGGGTCAAAGGGGGCTCAAAGAAGTTGCTCGATTATCGCTCGAGACGCCCAAGGGCAGCTTCCCATCGACTTGCGTACTCCGAGGAACACCTCCGCAGCAATCTACTCCAGCAGCAATTTTCTCTCCGCCCCTCCTATTCGCCTGTCGCTTCTCCGCCGCCGCTCTCCGTCGACTCTGTGCTCCGGAGGACGAGATTTCATTGGAAAACTATTTTCATAGCCTCGTCGGCCAAATCGTCAGCGCCTCTCCAATCGTCTTTCTCGTTGCGCGCCCATCTGATGGGCGACCGCTGCTGACGCGCCAACCGCCGCGGCAGTGGTGGCGCGTCCACGTGCTCTGGCGCAAGCTCCTTGACCTCCGTCGTTGCACTCACTAGCCCCATCGCATCACGCGATGGGTATCCGCACCTTCGCCTCACCGCCTTTTTCCAAGTTCTGTCATGGACGAACCAGCTCACCCTGGCCGCGGTGTCACAGAAGTCTTGAGTTGCAGAGCAGTCGACTGCCATTTATTCACATCATATCACACCGTCTGTGCCCAAAGCTGGACAGCAAGAGAGGTGGAGATGTAGATAGTCCTAAGCATATCGCTTGACAACTCGAGAGCAGGATGGAGAATGCAGTCGCCGTCCACGACGGCAGCCAGCAGCGGCAGCACTAGCACCACCAGCAGCAGCAGCACTAGCACCAGCAGCAGCAGCAGCAGCAGCAGCAGCAGCAGCAGCAGCAGCAGAAGCAGCAGCAGGCCGTACTTCGGTCGGCTAGCCACGGAAGCAGTATGGCTTCGGCATGCTGCGCCAACAACGACGGTTCTCAATCATCAAACCAGCCGCATCGCCTGCCCGACTTCCGAACCAATTTGTCCGATGCCGCAGAGGCACGCCTGCACCGGGTGAAGTCGCTCTCCAAACGCCAGAACAGGGGAAGCGCCGGTGCGCGGAAGGCGCAAGCGCAGATCCAGGAGGAAGGCTCGGGATTGAACTCTAGCCGGGTGCAGGTCGCTCAGCTGGCGGACACTGACCTTCGAACCGAACTCGCCGCGTCCCAAGCAGCATCCAATCAGCCTCCCGCACAAGGATGTAGCCTTGCCGACGGGGCTCAGCGGGAAGATCCGATGTCGGCGGCGCCAGTCGCGGAAAACGCGTCAGGAGCTGAACAGGACCCGTCATGCCTTCGAGCCGCCTCGTTCCTGCAGCCAGAAGCACCCAACTGTAAACACCTTTATCGAACTGCTTCGCTGGCCCTCGAACTTCAAACCAATACCCTGCGCCCGCCACCTGCCCTCCCACGGCCGCCGTCGCTGGATATGAGTTGTTGGGGAAGTGCCGTCGAAGAGCTGCTGGCCGGAAGCTTCGGCGTGTCAACTTCAGACGGTCCTCTGGCTTGCAGCGGCAGCGGTAGCGTTGGCGGCGTGTGGGACACGAAAGCAAAAGCTGGCGGCAGCCGCAGCCGATGTCTGGAGGAGAAGGCTCATGATGACGCGGATGATGACATCAGGCCCAGTCCCACAACATCCTCGAGCAATCACAGCCTCTGCGAGAGCGCTTCGGACGGCTGCAGTAACGGCAGCGTGAACCGCGGCGGCGGTGGCCTCCTATTGTCGTATTCTAGCTCTGNTGGGGAAGTGCCGTCGAAGAGCTGCTGGCCGGAAGCTTCAGCGTGTCAACTTCAGACGGTCCTCTGGCTTGCAGCGGCAGCGGTAGCTTTGGCGGCGCGTGGGACACGAACGCAAAAGCTGGCGGCAGCCGCAGCCGATGTCTGGAGGAGAAGGCTCATGATGACGCGGATGATGACATCAGGCCCAGTCCCACAACATCCTCGAGCAATCACAGCCTCTGCGAGAGCGCTTCGGACGGCTGCAGTAACGGCAGTGTCAACCGCGGCGGCGGCGGGCTCCTATTGTCGTATTCTAGCTCTGGTGGATCCCACTCGCAATCGTCGGTCATTGCGCTGGCTGCAGCTGCTGGGCCACTCATCCAGCACCGCGGCATAGGGGACGCTGGCAATGACTGCCTCGAGGGCCTGGCGCATGATGGGTTGCCCTTTCAGCGGCAGGGTCCAGTTGCTGAAACTGAAAGGGCGGCACTTTCAAGCTTTGGGTATGGACAGAGGCTGTCGTGGTCCATGTCTGAGGAGGACCCTGGGGGAGGAAATGTGAGGACGCTGCCGTGGGACATCGACGGGGCCTTCGAAGGCATTGAGACAACCGGGGAGGCGTGCGCTGTGGGTTTGAAGGAAGAGGCCAGGGGGACAGTGCAGGCTCGCAGGGACAGCAGTCAGGGCAGAACTAGTTCAGACTCCTTGTCGCAGCTTATAGCCTTGGCAGTGGACGGTACTGCCGATGGAGCCGCCAGCGGGCTGCCAACCAGATCTGCTGGATGTCGACCTGAGGAAGTATCTGGAACCAAGTCCACGCCGTCGGATGGGCCACCAGCTTCTTGCAATGCCAGCGAAGGTGATGTCCATGGTGCGAGTGGGGTACCCCTTCTGCATCCGCCGCCGCCAGAGCAGCTGCCAACCAAGCCCTCTTCTGTCGTTTTGCGTCCAAGCAGCAGTAGGATGAGGCACCTCAGAAACAGCTGCAGGAAAGACGCAGACAGCAGACCGGGCACTGCAGAGTCACGCTGGGATGACTCTGAGGGAAGAGCAGCCTCGAGCAGTCCTGGGCGTCCTGATGCAGGAGCATCTCTGGCCAGTAGAGCTGCTGGCAGCTGCGGATCTTCTCGACGGGAGGTGAATGTGCGTGGCCCTCGTGCCCCATCTTTCCTCCCATCTGCTCAGAAGCGCAAGGCGCTGAGGAAATTTCTCAAGGGACTGCAGGGTGAGCGGTGGCGCGTCCACGATGACGACGAAGAGAGCGTTGCTCTAACTCACACGGAGAGCGCTCAGAGCGGCATCAGTGAGTTTTGGCGAGACGGCAGCGGTGCTGGCTGTCTGGACAAGGATGGTGGGGCTGGGGGGGGGCAGATCGATGCCCTGTGCCCTTCCCGTGCTGGGGAGGGCAGCAGCAGGGGAGGTGGCGACCCTGATTTGGACGATGCGGAGCTGAATGAGTGCGTGGCTGCTGCCAGTGAGCTCCAGCTGTCTGATGCGGTGTTTGAAGCGCACCTGCACATTGTGGAGGAACAGCAGCAGGAGAAGCTGCGAAAGTCCCGTGGATGGAAGGTGAGCGTGTCAGTGAGTGCGATGGAAGGAGACTAGAAGGAAACTGCTGATCCAGTAGTGGTGATGCTGCTCTCAGAACACTGTAGTTGCAGAAGATGCCGTGTCTCACGGAGGTTTGGGAAGAGGTTCTCCAGGTGTAACCCCTTGCAACGCTGAGATCATTTGAAACAGGTTATAGTCACAGAACTCGGTGAGAAAGTTGCAAATCTTGTGACGTAAAAGGAGGAACAAGGTCGTGTGGCAAGGCATTCACGAGGGAATCTGTGTGTGGTTTTCTCATGTCAGTAAGGCGGGTTGAAAGCCAAGCAGATGCAGTGCTGACAGAATATCTGATCCACAGGTTTATCTTAGATCTCCCTGTCTTCCTTTCCATGCTCTGCTTGTTGAGGCTGCGTTAATGTCATCTGGGCAACGTCTCCCGATTTGTTTACCAGCCGATCATTAGTGTATCACAGAGTCCGAGTCTGCTGGCCCCATGGCGTGAGGGCCCCAGATCCGTTTCTCCATCTGAGAACGTTCGACTGCACTGCGTGACAAACAGATCTGCTGCAAGCAGGGAAGGATGCACATACTTCCCTGAGCCATGCTGCCATGCGACGGATGGCTTTCCTGTCTCTCTGTCTGATGAAAGCCACAGATGAAGAAGCAGTAGAGCAGTTTGTTCCTAAGCTGCATTAGTGCTCTTGTCTGATGTGTCACGTCTGCCTGGTCTGAATGTGTCCAGATCCGACGTCAGGCTGGGAAGCGGAGGGCTGGAAAATCTGAGAGTTCGAACACCACAGAAACAGGTGAGCTGTGCCCCCCCTGCACCAGCCGTCTCGTGCCCTTCTCCTGGTCATTTATGTCTCTCCTGCATGCCTAACATTCTAGCACGGTTCTGGCACTGCTGTAGCGCTGATGCAGCTGTGTACTGTAATTGCTTGTTTTCCGGCCATGGCAGTGGCCACAAGGGTGCGGGCAGCGCAGACGAAGGCGGCAGAGATGGTAGCGCCGTCGCTTGAAGTTGCCAAAGCAGCAGTGACTTCGTCCATCCGATGTGAGTAGCCACAAATGTATGAGTGGGGTTCTTCGAGATTGCTCTGAAAGTTAACGAGAATTGCCAGGAACCTGCAGAGATTTCTGCTGTTTGTTACCGAATGACTGTTAACTCCAGCTTGGCCTGCATCGTCTGCATCAGAACTTCATATCCATGAGCACGCTGTTCAGTGACATGCTTTTGTGCAGGGGGATTACAGTCACCCGCTCACAAGCATGGTGTTTTTTTTAGGGAGGGGGGGGGGGGGTGGTCCCCCGCTTTTTTTATGATTCAGCATTTGCCTTAGCAGCTGCATTCTGGCCCTAAAAACTGGCTTTGACTATAAAACAGAACCTCACTTCACGCCCATTCGCCGAGCATTCATGCATGTGCTTCACTGGCTCATGTGTTTGCAGACATGGGCAACGTCTTTCGGCGAGTGAAGGTGAAGGCACTGCAGCGGCACTTGCACACGCGTGGCAGCTATGTGGGCAGCAGCCGCAGGAGCATGGGTCGCCACTGAAGAGGCGTCTCCGGCAATGCCAGCTCAGCATTGCTGCACATGGGGCTTCATAAGGGACAGACAAGATGGCGTTTATGCTCAAAGATGTGCAGGCTGGCAGAATCCATGGTCCTAGGGTTTGAAAAGCTAAGTTCAAGTAGATCAGTCATACATCCACAAAGGAACTGTACCAACGGACCCAAGCCAGGAGCCATGAGGGACTCTTACTTGCTGATTTCCTTTCAAACCTTTCCTTTCCGCAGACCATGAGAAAGGTGCTAACGTCCCTGAGAAACAGGTGGACCCAAAGGTTGAGATGGCTTCCTGAGGGCAGGATGGAAGTGGAGTGATTATGGTTGGTTTAACAAAGTAAATGTGAAGAAACATCATGTTTTTTAAAATGAGAAGTGCAGCAATGTCATGCCGAGAACATTTCAATAAGAGATACCTAGAAAGTTTGTGCAATACCCTACTGACTTTGAAATTCGTAGCTTTAGTAATTGTGAATTTAGGAATCTTTAAATTCGTTGACCGGGGAGTTTGTTCCTGTTTTCTTGAAATTCGTTGAAGCGCAAGCGGTGACACCTTAAATTTGGCGACGGGTCCAGTGTACTTTCGTCAATTCGACGACGAGCTGACCTGGTTGCACGAAATCGTGCGCGTGCACCTTCCAGGCACGCGATCTGTCAGGATCTAGGACAGATCGCGCATTCTGCGGGTCAGGTCTACATGTACCACGTGTACCTGACACGCAGCCGCTCCAAGCCGCTTGACATGCGGCGATGACTGCATGTCAAGCACCACGCGGTCCGTCATGAAACGTGACTCGCCTTTCGAGTTAAAGCCCTCATATCCAAGTAAAAGTACAACAGGAGGAACGATCCCGATTAATTTAATTTCTTAGTGGAGCTTTAATTTCGATCTTTTGCCTGTCTAATTATTTCTGTGCCTGGATAAATTCGTCAAAGCATCGAATTCAGCAAAATTTGACTACCCAAAAAAAAGGTTAAAATCGAAAATCAAAGTCAGTAGGGTAATATATCCTTCTCCAGTGGTGGGGATTCCTCAGGATGGTTGTTTAGTTGTCAATTCACCACACACAATGACAGCTTTCTCATGAACATGCTGATCATAGTTGTGATTTGTGCCGTTTCTGTACAGTTACTGTGACCACTCGGCCGTGTCCATACTCGTGCAGATCCCTGAGGCAGGCGGCCCTGGTGACACCGGCGCGACGACAGGCGGCGGCCTACCCGTCTGGAGCTGACCGACTACTGTTCCAGAGCCCCAGATGTCACCGGGACTCCTTGCTGTGCCTTCTACGTCTTGCAGGCGCCTTTCGGCGGACTGGGCATGAGACCCATTTGCATGTTTTTGCATTATATACTCGCTGTCAGTCGATGGATGCATGCATGTGACCAGTCGTTGCGTGCGTCTTTTGATTCTGCACGTCTAGGTTCAGACGGCGCAGGATTCTGACATGTGTGCGTAGAGTTATGGCCAAAACAGTGGTTTTGGGCCGGTTTTAGGACAGTTCTTGGACTGCCGCGTGCGACACCCGCTGTGCGCCGCGGCAGGTACTTATGCCCTGGACCTGTCATTTGTCATTTCTCTCTGCATTTACTAAGCTATTGAAGCTTATGAGACTTTGCGCGTCTCCCTAGCCTGATCCTTGCTGTTTCTTGCACCTGCCTGCTTGCTAGTGCATCAGCTGACTGGACAGTGTCGCCACGTCAGCAGCAGCAAGGCTAGGAAGCTTCCTAGCAGTTTCTCATGGTATCAGAGCGGTGAGACAGATCTCACCGAGCTGCGCAGCAGAGACGCAGCAGAGCAGCAGCAGTGAGAGTCACCGCTGCAGCAGATCTTCTGGGACCCGTTGGAGGAGGTCGACCGCCGTCAACGTGAGACAGCAGCTGCAGAGAC
>SZWC01003139.1:153155-171887 GCA_023375785.1 Penium margaritaceum | reverse complement strand
GGGGGGGGGGGGGGGGGGGAGTGTACCGTGGCAGTGCCACGCCGACCGGTCGAAGGAGCCACATAGCTCGAGCGGGGTCACCTCGGACTGTGGGCGGTGAGACGGGATGGCTTGAGGGTCAGAGACCCTCAAGCACCGCGGTTTTGGCCTAGTCGACCAAGGATTCCGTCGAATCCGCTACAAGAGGGGTTTGTGATTTTTCTTGCATGCTTGACGACGTCAACATGTCGCCGTTAGATTGCATGCAAGGTCGAAATAGCGTGCTCACTTGGAGGTAGCATGCTTTTTTTTTTTGCAAGGCCTAAATTCGCAATACCCATGGTTTGGGCCACCAAATTTTCTCCAAGCCATTTTTCTCACAAAGTGAACACAATTCTCACTTTACACAAAGCATTCCTCATGTACCCACTTTTTTGGGAGCGCCTCAGATCATGCGTGCCGCGGCCATGATTGGGAAGACATTCACGTGTAGCGGGAGGGCCAGTTCAGCCCTCCCCGCCCTCGTGACCAACGAGGGCTGGGAGGGGGCCAGCCCTCACCAGCGAGTGCTGGCTGGTGGCCAACCACGCGTTGGCCATCGCACGGTGAGAAGATGCAAGGAAGCTTCCTAGCAACACTCCCGTTGACCAGGCGTCAGTGCCTGATCAGACGGTGCCGACAGTCATAAGTCGTGCACTCAATGGCAAGAGTTTGGCTAGGGGACACAAGGCAAAGTGTCTGAATGCTTCAATAGCATTTGCAGAGAGGGATAACAAATGACTGGTCCATGGCCTAAATACCTGCCGCGGCGCACAGCGGGTGTCGCACGCGGCGGTCCAAGAGCTGTCCTAAAACCGACCCAAAACCACTGTTTTGGCCATAACTCTGCGCACACATGTCAGAATGCTACGCCATCTGAACCTAGACGTGCAAGATCGCAAGACGGACGTTACGACTGGTCACATGCATGCATCCATCATCAGACGGTGAACACACAATGCAAAAACATGCAAATCGGGCTCATGGCCAGTCTGCCGAAAAGACTCCTGCAGGCTGCAGAAAAACAACAGGGAGTCCCGTCAGTGTCCGGGGCTCTGGAAAGGTAGTCGGCTGGCTCCAAGCTGGTATTCCGCCGCCCGTCGTCCCTCCGATGTCACCAGGGACCACCTCAGGGATCTGCACGAGTATGGACACGGCCGAGTGGTCACAGTAGACTGTACAAGAACGTCACAAATCACAACACTCCCCCATGACCCGATGGTACGCATGTCCATACACGTGCAGCACTCGAACAAGTACAACAGTGAGTGTGAAACAGATGAGACACAGACAACCACCCTCAGGCATGGGGCGAAGCCCAACAGAACGAGTGGCCACCAGGAACTTTCCGCGAGCTAGTGCCTTCGTCAAGAAATCAGCACGCTGCATGTCAGTGCCAACCCACATAACGGAGATCACGTGTTGCTCCACCAAATCACGCACAAAGTGATGCTCAACTGCAATGTGCTTCGTGCGAGCGTGAAAGACACCGGAGTTCTCCGCAATGGCGAGAGCATTCTGGTTGTCGCAACGAAGCACAATGGCGGGTACTGACTGACCAAGCTCAAGAAACAGGCGCTGCAGCCATACCGCCTTAGCAGCCCCTATACCGAAAGCAATGTACTCTGCCTCCGACGAGCTACATGAGATGTAGCCCTGCGTCCCGCTACGCCAAGACAGAGCGGTACCACCGAGTACAAAGACGTGGCCAGTACGGTTGCGTCCATCTGGGCTCCAAGCCTAGTCGCTGTCAGTGTAGCCGTCAAGGACCATCGAACACTGCCGACGAAAGCAAAGTCCGAGGTATGGCGTGGAGACCACGTACCGCACCACTCGCACAGCCGCGTGAAGGGCTTTGGCACGAGGAGCCTGCGAGAACTGAGCGAGGAGGTTGATAGCGAAAGCGATGTCAGGACGTGTGGTAGTGGCTAGATACATCAGGGATCCGATGAGACGGAGGTACAAGGTCACGTCCACTGTCTCCCCCAGCTGTGTGGGATCATCCACCTTCAGGGCATCCTGCCCATCGGGTTTAAGGGGTGTGGAAGCGGTGGGCACTGCACCAAGGAGATCGCTGAAATGCTCCCCCACGACTCGTGCATATCGGGCCTGATGCAGCAAGAGTGTCCAACGCCTGCGATCTCGCACGATCTCCATACCAAGAAACACCGATGCAGGACCGAGGTCCTTCATCCTGTAGGCAGTGTGAAGGAAAGCCTTGGCCTCCTTCACGGCCTCCACGGACGGAGACGCGATCAGAAGGTCATCGACATAGACCAGGATGGCGGTGAACCGCTCGGGTGTCGGTAGGATGAAGAGAGAGAGATCTGCCTCGCTTTGTACATATCCCGCACGAGTCAAAGTGCCGGTGATCTCCCGGTTCCAACACCACGGAGAGTGCTTGAGGCCGTACAAGGACTTGCGTAAGCGCCAGACCTTGTCACCGTCCTCAAAGCGTGATGGCTGAGCCACGTAAATCTCCTCATCCTGAGAGCCATGGAGGAATTCATTGTTCACATCCATCTGGTGCAGTTCCCAGTCATGCTGAGCCACTACACTGAACAGAGCTCGAGCTGAGGTCATGCGGCCGATTGGGGCAAAAGTGTCAGTGTAATCGATGCCCTCAATCTGAGAGTACCCCTTGACGACCAAGCGGGCCTTGTGGCGTTCGAGTGAGCCATCTGGCTTCACTTTCTTGCGAAAGACCCACTTGACCTGAATAGCCTCTTCCAGGCGGAAGGTCCACAAGCTCGTAGAATCTACGCCCTCGGATAGCGCGAAGCTCATCCTCGCAGGCAACTCGTCAAGCGTCAGCATCCTGTGACGAGAGAGCTTCCCTCAGTGTGTCCGGGTCGGGCGCCACAGAGGGAAAGCTCTGCGTGGCAAGGGCACACGCCTCGGTACTAGGCCTGACGACCACAAGATCAGCTGCCGCATCACAAGCGATATGGAACTTGTGAGTGATGAGATGGTATCCTGTATGGCACGGTGGATGTGCCTCTGTGAGCTCAGTGCGGACACTTAGGCCTAGGGCCTTTGTGCCGGGGTCACCACTCGCGATGCTACTAGAGGGGTGCCTGGGTGCGGGGCCCGGCGCTCGCTGAGCTCCGTAATCCAGTGGTCGAAGACGGCCACCAGGCTCATGGGAGTATCCTGAGCTCGAGGGGTGCACCTCAGGCTCAGGGACAGGCACGACCACAGCTGGTGGGGGATGAGGCAAAGCAGCCGGTGATGCCGTGCGAGGAGACGCGTGTGTGGGGGACACGAGACTGGATGTGACAGCAGGAGCAGGCAAGATTGGACCTGACACAGAGGCAGGAGTGCCAGCAGACACAGGTACGGGAGTAGGCGAGATTGGACCAGACACAGAAACAAGAGTGCCGGCTGACGCAGGTGTTGGCACGGAAGCATGCGCGGGAGCTAAAGCAGGGACACAGGTTGTGGGGTGTGAAAAAGGCTGTACGGGCGAGGTCTCTGGACCGACAGCGATGATCGCCGGGTCATCAAGGGCCGGAGACCGAGAGGTGAAGGCGGCTCGAACGGGCACATCAGCCTGATGAGAGGTGCTCACTGGCGTAGAAGTCTCCCTAATCCGCCGAGAACCCTCACAGGTAGGACTATGGGTGGCGGAGAGTGCCGTGATCGAAGTTAGGTCATGGTAAGTGAGGGACTCGAAAAAGAGCGCATCGCGGGACTCAATGACGCGACAACGAGTAGGGTCCCAGAAGCGTCAAGCCTTCGACCGCGGGGAAATTCCTACGAAGGCACACAAGCGGCCCCGAGGTGAGACCTTGGACCCCTGCTGGTCCTCGGTATACCACACGGAGGCCAGGGATCCCCAGACGCGAGCGAGACGAAGGTCAGCACGATGGCCAAACCAGAGCTCATACGGTGTAATGTGGTCCGGAAGCGGATCGTGCGGGAGGCGGTTCCAGATCCACGTCATGTGCCGAAGCCCTCAAAAATGAAGGACTCAGGGAGACCGCAGTCAGACCGCATAGCGAGGACCGCATCCTCCATGGTGCGGTTCCAGCACTCGGAAACACCGTTCTGCTGAGGGGTAGCAGGAGCGGAGACTTGGTGAAAAATCCCGTGCTCGCCAAAGAATCCGTCCATCTCGCCAAGGAACTCACCGCTGCAATCCGAGCGGAAAGTATGCAACGTGTGACGGGACTGACGCTCAGCCATCACTAGCCAGAGTCGAACCGCAAGGACGACGTCGCTCTTCTGACGCAGACTCTAGACCCACCACATCCGGGTAAAGTCATCAGTCAGAGTCAGAACATACCGACCCGGATCAGATAGGGACTCGACCGGAAGAGGACCGAGAAGGTCCGAGTGAACTAACTCGAGAGGTCGAAGCGCTCTTGAACGAGAGTTAGGGTAGGTGCATCGGTGCATCTTCCCATGAGTGCAAAAGATACAGTCGGTCTTGGGTGGCTTCTCGAAAGAAGCCACGTCAAGGCCGAGAGCTGGCTGTGTCTGAATGAGCTTCGACATAGTATCGGAGCCCACGTGACACAGACGGCGATGAAGCAACCGATGGTGTTCTGGAGACAGAACACCAGTGACAAAAACCCGAGCAGAGGAGGAAGGGGAGCAAGGGGAGGAGGTACGGGAGACGCGATACAGATCATCGACGACAGAGGCACGAAGGACAACACTGCGAGTGTCAGTAGCAGTCATAGTCCCTGAGTCTGTAGTATGCTCCACAGAGAGACCCATCAGTGTGCAGGCACGCACAGAAAGCAGGTTGAGCTCAAGATCAGGCACAAACAGCACGTCAGAAAGGTACAAGGGGCCAGACGGACGGTCGAAACATACAACCCCAACACCATGGACTGGCAAGGACTGACCAGAGCCTGTATGGACAGAACGGACAGACGTGACAGGACCGAGAACAACAAAATCACTCCGACGACACGTCATGTGATGAGTGGCACCAGAATCGATGATCCTGGTGCCACCGGAGTCATGACTAGTGGACGTCACTGTACAACGGGCAACGGAACACTTGGCATCAGAGGGACGCTGAGTCGTCAGTGGGGAGGAACGACGCAGGACACAAAGATGAGATTCATGAACCCAATCGGTGCAGTCAGGCCCATCATCATCACATGCTGACTCTGCTCCCCCACACGTGTCATCACGAGTCACAGGAGCGGACGGACAGACAGTCTGTGGACCACCCGACGATGACAACACACTCGCACCTCCATGAAAGCGGAGCGCCAGAAGGTGTCGGAGCTCAGCGATGGGGCGGTCGTGTGGGTCCGGGTCGCTGCTTGCCGGTGAAGAAGTGGGAACAGCTGTAGTCGTGGTTGCCACGCATCCGGAGGATGGCGAGGAGGACTTGCTGGAGGTGGAACGGAGGGCGTGTGCAGCATGGAGCCCACGAGTAATTCGCGCCCAGTCGAGCGGCTGCTAGCACTCGGTGTAGCGATGGGCGCCTCCACAGTTGTAGCAGTGAACAGAATGTCCACTGCTACCACTGGAGGACGACTGCTGCTGTGTCTGCTGCTGACCTAATCCACGCTTCCCCTTCTTCTTCTTCCACTGAGCTGCTACTACAACACCCTGTGTCTGAGTAAGTGTGGGCGGGGCCGAAGAGGATGAGGAAGACGAGGACGTCATGGAGGATGAAGAAGGAGATTGTAGGATGGAAGATGGTGGTGATGCGACGACTGCTGCAGCCAGGGAAGTCTCCTGATTGGCCACGGCTGCCTCGCGGGTGGAATTCAGAGCTGATGCGCCCAAGGGAGAAGCTGCAGAGTGACTGAAAAGGGCTCGAGGACAGTGTCGCTGTATAGTGTGAAGATGTCAGTATATTCAAGGTGAACTCCAAGCATCATCGTAGCGTCCACAGCTGTGTGCCTCCGGAGGTCCCAAGGCGCGTGTAGATGCGCATGGCGCGTCGCCAGTAATCGGCTGCAGGCTCTGCAGGCCCCTGACGGAGAGAGTGCAAGGCACGAAAGTGTGCTGCACGGGTGGCGTGCGTCTCTGGGGCCAGCAGGGATAAGGCCAGATCCCAACCTCCACGGGGATCGGCGCCGGTGCCTCTGCCGGGCTCGCCAAGGAAGGGGCGGAAGTCGATGACGGTCTCGCGTGGCATGGCATAGAGGAGTCCGCGCATCGCCCTGGCTCTATACCTTTGTAGGCTGATACGGGCTGTGGTAGTAGGGCCACGCCCTCTGAGGTAGCCCAAACCTGAAAGAGGATCTCCCAACAGTCGAAGCCGTCCTCAGTGATGTACCGTGGAGGTGGTGTCTCAAAGTCCTTGGGTTGCCGCTCCGTGGGGAGAGCAACCGTAGGCTGAGGGGGATGAGGGACGGGCTAGACTCCTGGAAGGGGATAGTCACCGGGATAGTCGGGTGACGATCACACCATAGGAATCCGAGGAGATCTGGTGCCCGTATGAAGCTGAAGGAGGCGCTCCTGAAGAACTCGAATCTCATGATCCGGGGAGTCGTCCGTTATGCCTGGCATGAATGGATCATCATCCAGGAGGTCAGAAGGTGGTGGGTCAGGTCGAGCTCCTGTAACAGGTGCCTGAGCCGACTGCTGTGTAGAGACCGCGATGTCGGCAGCTCCCTCGGAAACCTGCCGTGGGACTGTGGACTGGCCACGCAGAAGCTCAGTCAGCATACGGATGGCATCAGTCTGCTCCCGCTGTAGGCAACGCATTTCAGCCTGCTGGCTCCGCAGGTCCTCAATGGTCTGCGAGCGTGGGCTCAAGACCCCAGAAGAGGAGGAGGAGGGATCACCAGTCGCCTTCCCCTTGTTGTCCGACGAGTCCATGTCGCCTCTCAGTATAAGTCGACTGATCAAGTTTGTCAGATTGCAAAAGCGCCAGCATTTCTCGAGGGGTTGAGACGCTCGCAATATTTGACTATCCAGCCAAAAATTTGGCTAAGTGTGGTGCTGACGTCAGCAGGTGGTTGCTGACATCAGCACGACCTGATGACGTCAGCAAGCAAAAATGCTGATGTTAGCTCGATTCCCCCCTTTTTTTCTTTTTTTTGGTCTTCTCTCGCGGTTCTCTGCGCGCGTGCAGCCGCTCCACGGCGGCTGCGCGGACGTTGTGTGGAAGCTGCGCAGCAGCTTCCGCACAACTGCTGCTGTAGTTGTGCTGTCAACTACAGCAGCAGCTGCGTGGCTGCGTGCACAACGGTGGCAGCAGTGGCTACACAATGCCACTGTTGGTGCTGCGCGCTGCGGCTGCTGCTCGCTGCCGCCGCCGCGCGCAGCTACTGCTGCTACTGCTGCTGCTGCGCTGCTGTTGCTACAGCTGCTCCTGCTCTGCTGCTGCCGCTGCTACTGCTGCGCTGCTGTTTCTGCCGCTGCTGCTGCTCTTCCACTGCCACCACTGCTGCCGCTCGCTGTTGTTGCCGCGGCCGCCGCTACGGCTGCGGACGGCGGCGACACTCGCTACAGCAGCCACGCGCTGCTATAGCTGCTGCTACGGCACTGCTGCTGCTGCTGCTGCTTCTGTACTGTTATGCTGCTGCTGGCACGGTGGCAACGCCGCTGCTACGGTCTCACGTGATGGGTGTGGGCTGCGTCGACGGCGACCGGCTGTCTTCGACAGGCCCCAGTGGATTTGCTGCAGCGGTGACTCTAACTGCTGCTGCTCTGCTGCGTCTCTGCTACGTAGCTCAGTAAGAACTGTCTCACTGCTCTGATACCATGAGAAGATGCAAGGATGCTTCCTAGCAACACTCCCGTTGACCAGGCGTCAGTGCCTGATCAGACGGTGACGTCAGTCATAAGTCGTGCACTCAACGGCAAGAGTTTGGCTAGGGGACACAAGGCAAAGTGTCTGAATGCTTCAATAGCATTTGCAGTGAGGGATAACAAATGACAGGTCCATGGCCTAAATACCTGCCGCGGCGCACAGCGGGTGTCGCACGCGGCGGTCCAAGAGCTGTCCTAAAACCGGCCCAAAACCACTATTTTGGCCATAACTCTACGCACACATGTCAGAATGCTACGCTGTCTGAACCTAGACATGCAGGATCGCAAGACGGACGCTACTACTGGTCACATGCATGCATCCATCATCAGACGGTGAACACACAATGCAAAAAAATACAAATCGGGCTCATGGCCAGTCTGCCGAAAAGACTCCTGCAGGCTGCAGAAAAACAGCAGGGAGTCCCGGCAGTGTCCGAAACTCTGGAACGGTAGTCGGCCGGCTCCAAGCTGGTAGTCCGCCGCCCGTCGTCCCTCCGATGTCACCAGGGCCCGCCTCAGGGATCTGCACGAGTATGGACACGGCCGAGTGGTCACAGTAGACTGTATAAGAACGTCACAAATCACAACATGAGAAGATGGGGCCAGCCCTCACCAGCGAGGGCTGACTGGTGGCCAACCACGTGTTGGCCACCGCACGGTTGGGTGGCCGGCCGCCGGTCAGGTGACCAGCCAACCACCCCCGGCCAGCCCCAGCCGTCGATCGAGCCGGGGGCACGATCGAAGCACGAGGGGCCACCAGGCCTCGCAAGCGAGCTGGTGGCCCCGCACCCTCACCCTCATCCCCCCCTCCCTGCCGGTTGAGGCGAGACGGACGAGGGGAGAGGGTGAGTGAGAGAGAGGACAAGCGACCGGCGATTTTGCACTGTCGCATAAAAAGGTATCAAATAAGCAAATTAGAGCGACTTCAACATATTTCTCTACAAACCTCGTGCAAACTCACGAGTTCGAGGTATACTCCCCTTTTTTTGGATCTCGTAACAAGAAGGTGAGATTTAAAACATAAATGGACCTCCTAAGACTCAAAATATTTGAGTCTCCCTGCTCAAGTCGTTGATGACGATTGCTCCTCGGTGCTGCGAGGGGAAAACCCCTCACGCGGACTGATATTGACATTTTGCGAACTCCGACCACGACCTAAGTGTAGGAGCTTGAGACTCGACCCTTTATAGTGGTTTTCAGAGTAGGACGACCCCTCGCGACTAAGTATGAGACGGTTCTACCAGCTACCGGAGATACAAAATGTCGCGAGCAGCAAGAGCAGCAGCAAAAACGCCAAAGAGGGATACGAGCTTTAAAACTTAACGGTTTCAAGCGTTGAAAGCTCCTTTAAGCTTCTTCCACTTGCCACAGGGCTCTGTGGAGTCTTCTTGGATAGGGTTGGAAGTGTCCACCCCCAAACCACCAATTCTTCTCCTTCTCAAGGCGCCCTCCTTCCTCCATCCAAAAATATGGACACGCTTCTTACCAGGGTTAGGGGCTCTCACGGCCTAAGAGCACTCTAGAAAGAAGGAGGGTGATACTTTGAAGAGTTTTGGCAGCTTCTCCAATGTCGCCGGCTTAAGGGAGATGCCGCCGAAAGACGCGAGAGGCATCAAGGAACGTGAAGAGGAGGCCAAGGAAGACAAGAAGACAAGAGGAAGACAAGAAGTAGGAAAGAGGGAGCAAAGGAGTTACTAGAAATTGTTAGAACTCCTCTCCCACCTTCTCCCCTTGTTTGTGTGAGAGGAACTCACATTTCTTACCATCCCCTTGAATTATAGTGTTCTGTTTTCCTATATTCTAGCCGCTATCAAGTAACATGAGTCACGTCTTAGAAAGACCAGTTTCAGAATCCACGTTATTGTGTCGACCGTGGTGGCCTTAAAAAATAGGATTTTTCTACTATGTGGTTTTGCCGACCATGGCACCATACAAAAATAGAGATAGTATTTACAACTGCCTCACCGATCGTGAGAGTAAGGAGACTTCGAGAGGCGGTACCTCCTCCAAGTTGTGGGATGATAATCACAACAGTCTTCACTTGCTAGTTGCACGGATGACGGAATGGCAAGTGCCGCACCGTCCAAGACTAACAAGGGCAAGGTGGTGGTGGCCTCACCACACGCCCTTGGCAGAATCCAAAACTTCGGAGCCGCTGCCGAGAGCACGGTTGCCAAACCAAAGGAAACCATACTGCCGAAGGCAACTGGTGCCAAAGTTGGCGACACCAAGAAGCATAAGGAAACCAAGAAAGTGCTCAAGGAGCACGTTGATGTGCATGTGGACGACCCCCACATGATGGACGACGCACTCGAGGAGGACCACCCGGGCGTGGACCCCGCCGAAAAGCACGACGTCGTCGATGGCGAAGGCGACGAGGATTGCGACCACCACCATCATACTGCAGCAAACTCGAGCTGATCGCTCGAGAAGGGCAAGATGCTCACTGGATCACCTAAAGCTGCCAACATCAGTGAGGTTGACGTGAGCAGGAAAGGTGGTGAAAGCAACCACATGGGAAGTTCTTGCGAGAACAAACCAAACGACGTTGCTGCAAAGGCAATTCGCAACGAACGCCAAAGGCTGCCCTGGTGGCGGGCCGACTCAACATCACCATCGACGGTGGAGGTACGACACAACCAGGAGGATTGGGGGCAGACCCCTCTTCTCACGATGTGGCTGCGATGGGGTAGACGAGTACCCACTCGAGCGTTGTCGCTGACGACAGCCTCCTCTAGAAGGTGGAACTCGTTGGAGGCGTGTACATGAACCATACACTCTTGTTGTGGGTAAAGGTGTACGAATAGCACAAGGCCCTGGAGGCTATCGTTAACGCTCTGACGACATCAGACTTGAAGTTTGCATTTGCCAACCTACTGGGCCACGATGTCAAAGTCTTTGATGCAGAGCATCACAGACCTCGACAGTGATCGCTAGTTGCAGCGCCTGGCCCCTCATGAGGCAAGTCGTCGATGCGACAACCTTGACAAGGCATTGTAGAGCTTCACCTAGGTATGGATGCAACAACAATCGCATCGGGTCATAAGTGTTGATTCCATCGCCAGTGGCAACGACGACTTGCCTACCTTGATGACTTCGGGGTCGGTCATGAACATGTCCTTCCTCCACAATATGGAGATCTTCCAGATGAGCGTGAAGCTGGACGACTAGTTGAATTGTATAGAACACGTCATGCATGTCCACAAGACGCCACTTGGTCAGTGGGGTGACCTTGCCACGACGCGATATGAGGACAAGCTCTTCAAGTATGCGGTCAAGGGGTGGGGCGTGCAGCAACCACACCTGTAGTGGCAGCCCATGCCGTAGGAGGCCTTTTACACGATCATGTGTAAGAAGTGTACCTAGTGTGAGGAGGCGTAACGGGTCTTTCACAAGATCAAGGACTTCATGCAGTTGGGTAGCTCGCTCGAAGCCTACTTGAGCGAGTTCACCGTCCTCGTGGAGGAAGCCAAAGGGTTTATCGAGGGCGATGGGACCCATACCTTCAAGTACCCAGAGTGCATACTGTTGGAGTACTTGCTTGATAATCTGGCTAGCGACAAGCTAATGGACAAGACCATCACGACGACAACTGGCCATGTTTGGACAAATTTGAGGGTGTTGCACGACTACATGAGTGAAGTGCATTAAGCGAACCCGAAGCACTGATCTAATGCACGGTCAAACTCGTGTGCACAGCAAGGCTGTGACATACGCATGGATGCTACAGGGGCTAATGGGTCAGCCGGACAACGAGGCGGGGCCAAGGGCAAGCAATCCACAAATTCTCCAGCCTAGAAGGCTGTTGGACACAAGGCCTCCAACCTCAAGCTCAACTGAGATAATGACCAGCTGCAGGCGGCTCGTGAGCATCGCAACACGGCCTTCTGCGACGGGCTCTGCGACAACTGCATGCAACATGCCCATTTTTGGATCAAGTGCCCTGAGGTTGTTGATGGTGGGCAAGAAGCCATGTCGTTGGCCGCAGCTACGGCACCTCGTGGAGATGGTGCAGCAGGAGGCCGCGGACAAGGCTGTGGTCAGGGCCGCCATCGCGGCAATGGGCCAGGGTGTGGTAACAGACAAGGCCGTGGGGCGGGTTTTCCACAACCCTGAAGAACGCTAGTGGGCACCACTCAGGGAAAAAATTGGATCACGAGTATGGGTTCATATTTTCAGATGAGGATGTTAAACAAGTTGAGTTTTCGACAAGTTCAAATCTGTCTATTGTTTTCTCTCCTTTTGTTGAATCTCATTATACACTTGCTGACCAACATTTCCCACTAAACCTTGCATATCCGGACAAGATGCATGGTCGTACATGCTTAGTGGTGGCGAGACCGGCCACTATGCAAGAGCTGTGTGATACGATGATTGAAGCAAACGCCGTAAAAGCGATGAGTTCAGTTATGTTCGCTATACATTTGGTCGACAATTTTGACCCAATCAAATTTAAAGACTTCAAGGTGCTAGTCGAATACACACGTGTCTACAAGGTATGAAATCGAGTAGGTGAATGATGAGACTTACAGCATCCACCATATAGATTCCGTGTTTATGAAAAACCCGGCTTGCCATCGTCGAGCCTATTCACTCAAAAGAGTGGAGGTACCATGATGATGTAGTTCAAAGGATATCTTGATGGTACTCCCGTAAATATACTGGCTGACACTGGAGGGGATGAATCCTTGTTAGCATTGAATTTACCCGATATGTGGGCCTTCAGTACGAGCCATCAAGTGGCATAGATTTCATTGGTGATCGTATCGTAACCGTGATCGGTATGTATAAAGCAAGAATTTCTATTCAAGGTTACACACAGAGTGTCACATTGAAGATACTCAACCTTCTTCTCCTGTTTAACGTGGTACTAGGTAATCCCTGGCTCAGTGAAAACAAGGCTCTAATGTGCTTTGAATCAAAATGCTTGATCCTTTAGAAGGGAAATCGTCAATTTAACGTTGATTCCAAGTACATAATTGTTACCGACCCGAAAAGAAGTCCATGCCAGCTTATCTGCGATGCAGGTCAAGAGACGAATTCAACCACAATGTCCATACTTATTGGCTCAACTGTATAAAGTGGAGAATGACATCAAAGAAAGTATGGCACAAGATATGAAATGTGTATTGGCGGAGTTCTCAGATGTATTCCAAGACCCACCGGTTGGGCTTCCACCAGAACGACATATGGACCACACGATTTTGCTGCAACCACAGACAACTCCTCCATTCAAACCCATGTACCACCTCAGTCAAGCAGAGAGATGAGTAGCCAAACACAAAATCAAAGAGTACCTTGTAAAGGGGTGGGTTGAGCCAAGTAGTTCACCATACGGTGCGCTGATCCTTTTTGTGAACAAAAAGATGGTGGTTTACGCATGTGCGTGGACTACCAGACGTTGAACATGCTGACGATGCAAACTCGATTCCCTTTTTGGTGGATCAAGGATCTATTTGATCAACTCCAAGGGGAAAAAATATTTTCTTCCTTGGATTTGTCTCAAGGGAACCATGAAATCTGCATTACAAAAGATGATGTTCCCAAAACTGCATTTCGAACGCACCTAAGACACTATCAGTTCTGATTTTGTATGCTTGGGCGTAACGAACGCCTCGGCAACATTCCAATGAGAAATAAACTGAATCTTTGTCAAGCAACTCGGCCAGTTTGTCTTGGTTTACCTGGACGACATCCTGGTTTTCACCAAATTCATGGAAGAGCACATATATTATTTGCGCGAGGTGCTCGTCATTCTTCAAAAGTAGAAGTTCTATGGAAAAGAGATCAGATGCAAGTTTGCACAAGATGACCTCGAATACCTTAGACACATAGTCGGTAAAGACAGTTTCCATGTCGATCCATGGAAGGTCCAAGTCATCGTGTACTGGCCATGGCAAGAAAATGCTAGGCAGATTCTGTCTTCCCTCGGCCCTGCAAACTATTTGCAAAGATTTATCCAAGGGTATTCAACCCTAGTAGCGTCGCTAACCAGGTTCACGTGAAAAGACGTGCATTGGGATTTGACTTGCGACTGGGAGATCGCCTTTCTCAAAGTAAAAGAGCTGCTATCAACAACGTTCGTCTTAGCTCTTCCAAACCCATTGCAATTGTGGGAGGTGCGATAAGATGTGTCGGTTGTAGGAATTAGAGCAGTCCTCATGCAGGATAGTCACCCAGTTGTGCATGAGAGCCAGAAGCTCATCCCTACTGAGATGCGGTATACAACTGTGGATCAAAATCTTTTTGCGGTAGTACATGTCTTCAAGATGTGGCGCTGCTATCTTGAGGGTGCTGAAGGGGGTGTGACGGTCGTGACAGACCACAACCCATTGGTGTTTTTCCAAACACAACCGAACCTGTCAAGAACGACGGGCGCATTGGAGCAAACACCTGAGCCGATTCTTGTTCACGTGGGAATACTGGCCAGGACACATCAACGTGGCCAATCCATTAAGCTGAAAGCCTATGGAAATTGAAGCAACCACCAAGATCGGTGGGTGTTGTATGGCCATTGCGACAGCAACAATGCAAACACCATACCCCCCTACACCTGTATAGCCACCTCAAGAGATTTTCCATAAAAATGATTTTGTAAGTAGGATCCGGATGGAATACTATGTGGAGTTTTGGTTTCGAGACTCTTGGAATGTAGACAGGTACGAATTGGTGGAGGCTGCATGATTCTTTTGACACGGAGAACAAGTCATTATGGCAAACTCTGGAGACCTTCGAGCAAAGATTATCTCCCCGTTCCATGACCCATCGGTCGCAGGTCATGTGGGACCTCGAAAGACCGGATAGGTAATTTCAGAACACTATTGGTGGCCATGATAGAGTGTCGATGTCCTTAACTATTGCATGACGTATGATCCATGTCTTTGGAATAAGGCTAGTAACAAAAAGCCCGTTGGATACCTCCAACAGCTTTGCATTCTTGGGACTCCATGGGAGTGCGTCGGCATGGACTTAATTACTAGTCTTTTGGACACGGCCCATGGTCACGATGCAATACTAGTGGTTGTGGATCTTTTGACAAAGATGACACACTTCATTCCTAAAACTAATGATGTGAACGTGGAGGAGACAACTCGTCTCTTCTTTGAGGGTGTTGTAAATTACCACGACTTGTCGTTGCGCATTATCTCCGATCAAGATAGAAAATTTACTAGTATGTTTTAGAAAAATATGCACGAGTACTTGGACAGCGAGTTGTAAACGCCGAAAAAGTTTCAACTAAAAAACGAGAGACAAACAGAGCGCATGAATTGCACTCTACAGCAGATACTCCGTATGTACGTTGACCTTTCCATGAATACTGGGATGAATTCCTTCGACCGGCAGAGTTTGCAATGAATTATTTGGTGAACGAGTCTACATAATTCACAATGTTTGTGTCGAACAGTGGTCGGCATCCAATGGTACCCTTTTCATTAGTGATGAGTGGAAGTATAGGAGGATAGGTTCCTTCTACTCAAGCTTTTGCTGAGCACATGGACTCCTTGTTACTGGATGCGAATGGTCACCTTCAAGCTGCTCGACATGGAAAAAAGGCATATGCCGACAAACGTCGCCGTAAGGTCTCGTTTGACATCAGTGACAAAGTGCTACTTAGCACTTAGAATCTTCGACTATAGTCGGCAGAGGCGTGAAAATGTCTACTGAAGTGGATTGGGTCGTTTTCGAGTGTAGTACGCATTGGACCAATGGCATACCGATTACTACTTTTGCCGAGTATGAAGATACATGATGTATTTCATGTGAGCCTTCTGGCTCCATACACGGCAGAGAGAACCATTCAGCCACCACCGAGAGCCCTTGCTATTGACGGTGAATACAAAGTTTTTTGTCTACTTCAGCATTAAGAGGGCACACTCTGCTTGCAGGTTGTTAGGAAATACCTCGTTCATTGGGCCAGTTGTGGACCTGAACATAATTCATGGGAGCCCGAATATCGGTTGCCCACAGGGGTGGTCAACGAGTACTAGAGCAAGCTAGTAGCCCGCACAGATCAACGCGTGACAAGGAGCACCACCTGAACGCGGAAAAAGTGAACAACATTCCAGTTCGGTGGCATTCATGGACTGTGACCATAAGAGGTTTGGGACGTCCAACATGGTTGTTGCGTGAACGGGAGACTGCTAGCCGTGTAGACCGACAAGCTTCAGCTTAGGTCCAAGTGCCATGCACGTGTTCATGTTTAGCTGGTGATTGAAATTTTTAATATTCTTTCACAATGTTGATGAATCACTATCTGGTACTCTCACTTGTTGTTTGTGAAACGTGAAGCTTCATAATAAGTGGGGAGGAATGTAGTGGGAGGGCCGGTTCGGCCTTCCCCACCCTCTCGATCACTGAGGGCTGGCCGGCTGCCAGCCCTCGCCAGCGACGGCTGGCTGGTGACCAGCCCTGCGATGGCCACCGGCTAGCTGGCAGCCGCCCGGCTGGGTGGCCGGGCGCCGCCAGTCAGGTGACCAGCCGGCCACCCGTCGGCCAGCTCCAGCCGCTGATCGAGCTGGGGGCTTAATCGATGGCGGAGGGGCCACCAGGCTTCGTGAGTGAGGCTGGTGGTCCATTACCCTCGCCATTACTCTCACCTCCTCGCCGGTTGAGGCGAGACCGACGAGGGGAGGGGCCGATCGAGAGAGAGGACGAGCGAACGACATACAGCTGGGCGCAAAATCGTCCAGTGTGCCTAGCACGTGACAATTTTGCACCGTCGTATAAAAAGGTATTGAAGTCGTGAATCAGCACAAATTCAACATATTTCTCGGTAAAACTCATGTAAACTCATGAGTTTGAGGTATACATCCCTTGTTTAGGTCCCAGAACAAGGATGTGAGGATTAGAACGGAAATTGGTCTCCTGAGACTCGAAGTATTTGTGTATGCCTGCTCAGGGTCATTGATGATGATTGCTCCTAAGTCTGCGAGGGGAAAACCCCCTCACGCGGACTGAGATTGCCATTCTGCGAACTGCAATGACGACCTAAGTGTAGGAGCCGGAGACTCCACTCGTTACAATGCTACATCGGTCAAATACGTATTATTTTGAAAAAGTGGGTACTCACTTTACAAGGCACGCGCCTGCGCCTAGAAGGCTTGTGCATTCACCTGCATGGCCCGCACTTGTACATACAAGGCCCGTCCATGTGCCTAGGAGGCCAGCGCATGCACCTTTGATTCCCCGCCTGCCCCTTTGAGGCCCTCCCCTGCACCTATAAGGCGTGCACCTGCGCCGTTCAATTCCCCTACTGTGCGGGCCTCGTAGGCACACATGCGGGCCTTGTATGCACATGCGCATGCCTCGTAGGTCCAGGCACGAGCTTCATAGGCACACGTGCGGGCTTCATAGGCGTAGGCAGAGGCTTCATAGGCACACGCGCGTGCCTTGTAGGCACATGTGCGAGCTTTGTAGGCATACGTGCGGGCTTTGTTGGTTTACAAGTGGGCTTTATAAGTACACACGCAGGCCTCGTAAGCACACACACAGACCTCATAGGCACACACACGAGCCTTGTAAGCGCAGGCGCGAGCCTCGTAGGTACACATGCAGGCCTCGTAGGCATACACGCGGGCTTTATAGGCTCAGGCACGGCTTCGTAGGCACACGTGCATACGAGGCCTGTGGTTGTACCTATAAGGCTTGAGCCTAAGCCTACAAGGAGGTATACACGTGTGCCTCGTAGGCACACGCGCGCGCATTGTTGGCACACACACGGGCCGAGTAGGTAGAAGAACGGGCCTCGTAGGTGTAGGTGCAAGCTTTGTAGGCACACGCACGGCCCTCATAGGCGTAGGCGTGGACCTCGTAGGCACAGGCACGGGCCTTGTAGGCACAGGCGTAGGCCTCGTTGGCCCAACCATGGACCTCATAGGTGCAAGCGTAGGCCTCGTACGCACAGCCTCGGGCCTCGAAGACAAAGGCACGAGCCTCATAGGTACAAGTACGGGTCTTGTACATGTAGCATCGTGCCTCGAAGGCACAGGCACAGGCCTTGTAGGCGCAGGTCCGAGCCTTGTAGGCGCAAGCCCGGGCCTCGTCGGTGCAAGCGCGGGCCTTCTAGGCACACGGTCTCATAGATGTAGGACAGGCCTCGAAGGCGCAAGCGTGGGCCTCTTAAGTGTAGGCTGAAGCCTCCTAGGCGCAGGCGGGGGCTTTGTACACACACGTGTGGACCTTGTAGGTGCATGTGCGGGCCTCGTAGACGCAAGCGTGGGCCTCGTAACCGTAGGCACAGTCCTTGTAGGCATAGTCCCGGCTCCCGTAGGCTAAGGCCAGGACCTCATCGGCACAAGCACGGGCCTTGTAGGCGCATGCATGGGCCACGTACGCACAGGCCCAAGCCTTGTACATGCATGCACGGGCCTCATAGGTACAAGCACGGGCCTTGTAGGAGTAGGTACAAGCCTCTTACGCGTAGGCGCGGGTCCTCGTAGGCACATGCGCAGGCTCTGTAGGCACAAATGTGGGCCCAACAGATGCAAGCGAGGCCTCCTAGATGCACGCATGGGCCTTGTAGGTACAAGCACGGGCCTTGTAACATAGGCGTGGGCCTCGTAGACACAAGCATGGGCCTTGTAGGCGCGGGTCTGGAATCGTAAGCTCAGGCGCAGCCTCCTAAGCACAGGCACGAGCCTTGTAGGCGCGGCCACAGGCCTCGTAAGTATAGGCACGGGTCTTGTAGGTGTCGACACGGGCCTTGTTAATCCTTGTACATATTTTCCTGTGTGTGGATGTGAGTATGCAGGGCATGTCGGCCATGAAACTGGAAACGATGCATGATGAGCGCGTGCTTCACACGATCCATATGCACCTAACTACTTATGCTGCAGCTTGTGCCTCACGTGCCTCGGATCCAGCTCAGTTGCATGCCCATGTCTCTCTCTCTCTCTCTCTCTCTCTCTCTCCCTCTCTCTCTCTCTCTCTCTCTCTCTCTCTCCCTCTCTCTCTCTCTCTCTCTCTCTCTCTCTTTCTCTC
>SZWC01003139.1:139892-153040 GCA_023375785.1 Penium margaritaceum | reverse complement strand
TCTCTCTCTCTCTCTCTCTCTCTCTCTCTCCCTCTCTCTCTCTCTCTCTCTCTCTCTCTCTCTATCTCTCTCTCTCTCTCTCTCTCTCTCTCTCTCTCTCTCTCTCTCTCTCTCTCTCTCTCTCTCTATCTCTCTCTCTCTCTCTCTCTTGCCTGTTAGGTCTCGACACTTGGTTTCGAAAACCTCCTCCATGGTTGTCACTGTTTTGAACCTAGCATGCTCCACACTTCACCGTTTTGACTGATTCAAGTTGCAAATCGAAGCTCGTCCAATTCTCATGGTATCAGAGCCGATTCGAAGGCCTGCACTTGCAAGAGCGGGGAGAAATCCAGCAACGTCCAAAATGGCCGCGAGAGGGAAAATCACAATTTTGAAGACCTAGGCCGTTAGGGATGAGCGCGAGCAAGAAAAGAGGTAATTCAGGGCTAGGACGAAGCGTCCTAAGGTGCCTAGGGTCTGTAAGGCCAAAGAAGGGCACAGAAAAGACAAAGTACTGGCAAGGGTGGACATCACGGGCCGTGTGATCATCGGTGATCCCCGTAAGGAGTCGCGCACAGCTGAGGGAGAGGGGGTTCTAAGAACCTGCATCCAGAAGTCATAAGTGAAGTGAGGACCTCAGTTACGATGAGTGGTACAGGATCCGCGAGGGACGGCAAACCTCGCCGTAACAATGGGGGCGATGGGAGTGCACACTCGGCCACCTCAGCAACAACAGTGACATGGAGCAATCTCAACCGGATTGCGCTCCATAAGGATTTGACGCCACCACCACTTGGAACACAGGACTTCCTTACATGGAAGGACATGTTCCTAGCATGGACGGCCGAGCATGGGCTCAAGGAGCTCTATCTCCACCCACCTCCAGAGGAGGTGGAAAATCGTACTCTCCTCCGAGCTTTCCATGGTCTAAAGCGGGCTCTGCCCGATGACCAATCGTACACCATCCGCCACTTTAGGTATGGCGGGAGAGGAGAGGAACCAACCAACCCCTGCAGCGGGACTCCCTGTCCTTCTGAGGCATGACAAGACTTGGTGACACGCAAGGAGGAACAGGGCATGGCACTGGTCCTCGCACTTCGTGATAAGCTTCGTCGTCTCTACCTGAAGCCCGATGCACCTATAGCCGAGTATTGGGATGTGTCGATGGACATCAGGCGTCGGATCTTTTGACTGGATGCACCTTGCACCGTCCTTGAGTGGCTAGATCCCGTGCTGCTCCATCTCGGTGTGCCGTACAAGGAATTTTGCCATGACTTACTGCGGCGTCTTCGTGTAGCCGACATTGAATGTACCAATCTTTCAACTGTGTTCGAAGAGTTGAGGAACTACGAGGATGTCCTTCGGGGGGAGGATCGAGAGGCTAGACCCTCTACTGCCACGGCCTTCACACATCAGGGGTCTGGAGCTCTACACGCCATGGCAGGACAGGGAGGTTATGGTGGTGGAGGTGGCCGAGGAGGTCAAGGAGGCAGAGGTAGGGGACGTGGACGAGACAAAGGGACTCGTACCTGCAACTACTACCATCAGCCTGGTCACAACTGGCGCGCATGTCCCGTGTTGCAGCGCATCATGAACCCACAGCAGCTGCAGTATTAGTCGCAGCACTACCAGCAGCAACTGTGTCCACCGACCATGGGACCACTACCTCCCATCTGGGAAGCACAGACACACTCTGGGCCACGTGGCCCCTCTCCGACTGCTGCAGCCACATTCGGGCCACAGATGATGCAGCCGATGATGCAGCCGAAGATGTAATAGCCGATGATGCAACAGACAGTGTAGCCGATGATGCAGCCGAATACCTTTGTACCTCCTGTGGACTACCCGCCTCTACATTCTACGGTACCAGCTCGCGCACCCGAGTGGGCAGAGCGCGTGTATGCCAACATGGCGACGGCGCAGGAGCCAACATCACCACCCCAGCATGTTGGATGGGTCCCTAGCACAGAGCTGCAGCCATGCGAGCCGACGGCAGCACCACAGACAGCAAGTCAGCGGCTTGGTCACATGCACATCACCACATCCCACGCACTGCCAATGCACGAGTGGCTGTATGACACAGCATTGTCTCATCACATGTCCCCTCATCGCCAGTTGTTCACCTCGTTGTATGCCACGCATGATGTTGATGGGGTGAAGACTGGGTCGGGGGAGGTACTTTCAATCGAAAGTGTGGGAACTATGGCCCTTCAGGCGCCAAGGGGGTTTCTGTGGTTGTCTGGTGTGTTGTATGTCCCCAAGCTGAAGGTGAATCTGTTGTCGGGAGGACAGCTAGACTGGCAATCAAATGTTTCCACCATAACGCAAGAGCAATGATGCATGATCTTTGATGCCTCAGGGTCATTGCTGGCTGATTGACCATTGCATGATGACATGTTGTACAGAATCACTCTCTTTCCTCCTATCCCCTCAACCCGAGCACGAGCACACATGACAACCATAGTCGATGCAGAACACATTGATCTTATTCATCGTCGTCTTGCACACATCAACACGGCACTGGTTGCTGACCTCATTAAGCACACCCCTGCACACTGACTGCCACATGGTCTCAAATAAGGAGCATGTCTTGAGTGTGAAGAAGGAAAATCGCACAGACAGACTTTTCCTACCTCTCAGAGAGAGAGAGCACTTCTCCTCTCGCAATAGTGCACGCCGATGTCACTAGGCCCATGCCCATGCCATCCGTGCACTATGGCTCAGTGTACGTCTTGACCTTGACCAACGATTATAGTCGGTTTCGCTGGGCTTTCCTTCTGAAAATGAAAGCTCATGCCCAACGTGTCATTGCTGAATGGATAGCACTGGCTGAACGTCAAACGAATCAAAAATTGTTGAAACTACGCACTGACAGAGGTGGAGAATTCCTTGGATCTCTGACCTCTGAACTCAAAGCAAGAGGCATAGAACATCAGACCACCGCTCCCTACATTCTCCAACAAAATGGGGTTGCAGAGAGATGGCACACTCTGGTTGGGAAGTATGGCCTGTCCTTTGGGTTTTGGGAGGAAGCGGTCAAGTACATCACATGGGTTTGGAATTGCATTCCCCAGGGTCCATTGCCAAAATCAGTGATGTCCTAGGAGCGCTGGTTTCAAGAAAAGGCAAACTTGAGACCGGCACGGGTCTGGGGAACAGTGGCTTGTGTGTGGTTTGCACAACCTCAGAGAGATCACGAACTCAGCCCACGTGGCAGATGGTGTGTGTGTTCGTGGGAGTGTCCCATGCCTCCAAGGCATGAAGTTTCTGGGACATGACCAATCACTATTTCGTTGAAAGTCAAGATGCATCCTTTCTGGAACACATGCCATACAAAACGTTTTGCACCCTACGGCATGTTCCACATATACCATCACCACACCATTACCTAGAGTTTGTGAGTGTCACCCTGTCTTTGTGTCTCGTCCCGTGCGTCACACATCTCCTTTAGCACGACAGTCGCACGGTGCACCTGTGACATCCCCAGTCCCCACAGATCTGTTAGCACCGACTGACCTAGCCAGCACAGCATCAGACACACTGCTCTCACCACCTGGCTTGACCACCAGTCCTTCGAAGAGAAACTGTCACACAGTCACGTCCCACAGTCACTGAGCATGTACGCAGGTCTGCACAAAACGTTGCACGTGTGGACTAAAAACAGTTCTATCACACCGTTGGGCCTACCACTGTGGATTCCACAGTCGTAGAACCTCTCACACTGACAGAAGCCAGGGAACGACCAAATGCAGCACAGTAGGAGAAAGCCATGGTTGCTGAGCTGACACTGTTGGAACATGATGTGTATCAGCTCGTGCCACTGCCTCCAGGACGGAAAGCAGTTGATCTGAAGTGGGTGTTCAAACTCAAGAGGAATTTGGCGGGCATAATTGAAAAATACAAGGCTCGTCTGGTCGCCGAAGGGTTTCATGAAATCCCTGGACAGGATTCTATAGACACGTACGTCCCGGTCGGCAAGTATGGCACCAGCCGTACCTTGCTGGTCTTGGCGGCACACGACGATTGGGAAATACATCAGATGGGTGTCAGAAACACATTTTTGAATGGTTCCCTTGGGGAGGAACTGTATGTGAAACAACGTGAAGGGTTTGAGGATGAAACTGATCGTGTTTGGTTGTTGTTAAAAGCGCTGTATGGGCTAAAGCAAGCTCCCAGAAGTTGGAACAATGAGATTCGGCGCATGCTAAAACCTGGCGGGTTTTCCCAAAGCATCTCTGATCTGTCTCTGTTCTTGCAGTGGCAGAGAACAGAGCCCATCACATTGCTTGTCTATGCGGATAATTTGTTGATTTTTTCCCCTTCACTCTCACTCATCTCACAAACAAAGTCATTGCTCACCGCGCACTACCGCATGACTGATCCTGGCGAAGCATACAGTTTCTTGGGCATGATCATCACACGAGACAGACCCGCACACACACTGACCCTACATCAAGGACGTTTTGTTGCTCATTTGACTGCACGCTTTCACCACCTTGTTCAACACTTGCCACGTCAACAGTCACCCATGAGCCCAGATGTCTATGCACATTTGCTTGATGCACGCACCACAGACAACGGACCGGATAGTGATCCAACGCTCTATCGACAGATCACAGGCAGCCTCTCCTACTTGGCATCCACAACACAACTTGAAATTGCATGTGCTGTCACCACCTTGGCTCAGTTCAGCCAGCAATCCCGCAGCACACATCACAAGGCCTTGCTGAAATTGCTGCGTTATGTGTTGGAAACTACCGAGGTCGGTCTGGTCATCTCTCCCTCTTCAGCACCACTCTTGGACGGTTATTGTGACAGTGACTATGCACGCGATCGCGTTGCACGCAGTCGGGTGGTATGTCTTCCGTGTGTGGAGAATGGCTGTATCATGGAGGAGTACTAGACAGTCGTGTGTGGCACACAGTGTGGCTGAGGCTGAATACATGGCATTGGGTGAGGCTGCATGGGAAGCCATATGGCTGGGACGGTTTCTTGAGGAATTGGGCCTGACTATGCACGCCATACCACTGTACAGCGACAGTTCAGCAGCATGACAGATTGCAGCAAATGACGGTATACTACACCCACGCACTAAGCATATCAGCATTGAGCATCACTTCGTGCAAGAAGCAGTTGAAGCATGGGCTGTTCAAGTGTGCTCCATTGCGGGAGACACTCAGTTGGCAGACTTCCTCACCAAAGCTCTTCCCTCATCAAACCTTACCTCTCAACTTGATCAACTCGGATGCATGCCTACGGCACTCACATCCAAGGGGGCATGTTAATCCTTGTACATATTCCTGTGTGTGGATGTGAGTGCGCAGGGCATGCCGGCCATGAGACTGGAGATGACGCATGCTGAGCGCGTGCTTCACACGCTCTAGACGCAGCTACCTCCTTATGCGGCAGCTCGTGCCTCACGTGCCTTTGCTCCAGCTCAGTTGCATGCCCATGCGTCAATCTCTCTCTCTCCCTCTCTCTCTCTCTCTCTCTCTCTCTCTCTCTCTTTCTCTCTCTCTCTCTCTCTCTCTCTCTCTCCCNGCCGGCCATGAGACTGGAGATGACGCATGCTGAGCGCGTGCTTCACACGCTCTAGACGCAGCTACCTCCTTATGCGGCAGCTCGTGCCTCACGTGCCTTTGCTCCAGCTCAGTTGCATGCCCATGCGTCAATCTCTCTCTCTCCCTCTCTCTCTCTCTCTCTCTCTCTCTCTCTCTCTCTCTCTCTCTCTCTCTCTCTCTCTCTCTCTCTCTCTCTCTCTCTCTCTCTTGCCTGTTAGGTCTCGAGACTTAGTGTCAAAAACCTCCTCCATGGCTGTCACTGTTTTGAACCTAGCATGCTCCACACTTCACCGTTTTGACTGATTCAAGTTGCAAATCGAAGCTCTTCCAATTCTCAGGCCTCGTAGGTGAAGGCGCAGACCTCGTAGGTGCAGATGTGGACCTCATAGATGCAAGCAAGGCCTTCTAGGCACAAGTATGGCCTCTAACCATAGGTGCGGTCCTCCAAACGTAGGCGTGAGCCTCCTAGACGCAGGCGCGAGCTTCCTAGGTACATGTATGGACCTTGTAGGTGCAAGCGCCGGCCTCGTAAGCGCTGGCCTGAGCCTCGTACACGTCGACGCGGGCCTCATAGGCATAGGCACCAGCCTCGTAGGTGCAGGCACAGGCCTCGTAGGCAAAGGCACAGGCCTCGTAGCCGCAGGTGTGAGCCTCGTAGGTACAAGCACGGGCCTTTGAGACATATGTGCGAGCCTTGTAGGCATAGGCATAGACCTCTTCGGCGCACACAAGAGCCTCATAGGCATGCGCGCGGGCCTCGTAGGCGCAGGCACAAGCTTTGTAGGCATACATGTGGGCCTCATAGGCGCAAGCGCGGGCCTAGTAGGTGTAGGTGCAATCCTTGTGGCAAAGGCGCGTGCCTCGTAGGCTCAAGTGTGGGCCTTGTAGATGCAAGCATGGCCTCATAGGCACAGGCACGTGCCTTGTACGAGCAAGTGCGAGCCTCTAAGGCGCAAGCACCAGCCTCATAGGCGCATGCACGGCCCTTATGGGTGTAAGCACGGGCGTCATGGGCGTAGGCATGGGCCTCGTATGTGCAGGCGGGGACCTTGTTGGTATGGGCACATGGGCCTTGCAGCCATAGACGTGGGCCTCGTACCCGCACACGCCGGCCTCGTAGCCATAAACGCGAGCCTCATAGCTACAAGCATGGGCCTCATAGCCACAGGTGCAGAATTTATAGCCGTACCTGCGGGCCTCGTAACTGCAGGCGTGGGCCTCTGGACCGTGTAGCTGCAAGCGAGGGCCCTCGAAGCTGCAATCACGGACCTCGTAGCCACAAGCATTGGCCTCGTAGCCGGAGGCGCATGCTTTGTAGGTGCAGGCGCCGGCCTCGTACGTGCAGCACTGGCCTCATATGCATAGGCGTGGTCCTCATAATCACGGGCACATGCATGGGGCGTGTAGGTGCAGGCGCAGGCTTTGTAGGCGTAAGTGTCAGCCTCGTAGGCGCAGATGCCGGCCTCATAGGCGTAGGCGAGAGCTAGGTTGGTATGGACCTCGTAGGCGCACATGCGGGCCTCGTAGATGCATGCGTGTACCTCGAAGGCACAAGAACAGGCCGCGTTGGCTCACGTACGGGCCTCGTAAGTGGAGGCGTGTACCTCGTAGGTGTAGGCGCGAGCATCGCAAGCGCAGGTGCAAGCCTTATAGGTGCAGGCGCAGGACTTGTAGGCGCAGGCGAGGGCCTTGTAAATGTAGGCGTGGACCTGGTAGGCGTAGGCACACTACGAGGCGTGTGACTGCCTCTATGAGGCCCGCGCTTTCTCCTACGAGGTTCTTGACTGTGTTACAAGGCCTGCATTTGTGTCTAAGAGATCCATGCCTGCATGCATGAGGCCCCCGCTTCCGCCTAAGAGGCCCGCGCTTGCGCCTACGATGCTCACGCATGCGCCTGCGAGGCCCGCACTACGCTCCGGAGGCTTGCGCATGTGCCTACGAGGCCCACACCTGCATCGACGAGGCCTGTATCTGCGCAAATAAAGTCCACACCTACGCCAACGTGGCCTAGCCTGTGCCTACGAGGCCAGTACGTGCACCTATGAGGCCTGCGCTTGCGCCTACGAGGCCCATGCCTACGCTTACGAGGCCGGCGCCTGCACCTACGAGGTCCATGTCCACGCCTACAAGGCCCGTGCCCACACCTACGAGGCTCACGCCTGCACCTACGTGGCCCATGCCTACGCCCGTACCTGCGCCTTTGGCTTTGAGGCTCATGCCTGCGGCTACGAGGCCGCATTTGTGGCTACAAGGCGCGCACATACTGCTAGGAGGCCTGCGTCTGCGCCGACAAAGCTCGTGCTTGTGCCTTGGAGACCAGGTAATGCACCTACGAGGCCCGCGCCTGCACCTACGAGGCTCGCAGCTGTGTGCACGAAGCCTGCGCCTGCGCCAATGAAGCCCGAGCATGCACCTACAAGGTCAGCGCATGCGCCTATGAGGCCCTGACCTATGCCTACGAGGTCCGATATGCGCCAACGAGGCAAGCACATGTTTCCATGAGGCCCGCGCTTGCACCTAGAAAATGAATTTAATGATGATTTCATGTCTACGTCTAAGCGATGGGTACGTTGTTTTGACACTACCCTAAAAAAGGGATGTCTTTGCTCTTAAGGTATATAAAAATAGGGCTCGGTCACCATATACCCAGTTTTCGGAACTATATAGCTCATTCGCCCGTCGTCGGTCGAAAAATAACGCAGGTATCAATGGACCGTCGAAAATAACGCAGGTATCAACGCCGAGCGAGAAAGCAACTAGCTGCCCACGCGGTTAAAAAAATTACTCATACGGGAATGGAGATAAATTAATACCTCCGTAGCCCACGCACTATTCGCTCAGTCTTGAATAGTAACGGAGCGGAACCCCTTTGTTTAAGCGCAGGTCCATCACCAAACCTCCGGCGGTGGTGCGGCAGACGCAGGTCGTTGGAAAAGTATTGTGCACAAACCTTGCTTTGTCGGGCCTAGGTTCGACGTATTTCGCTGTACGTTTGTGCAGCAGTTGCAAAAAAACTGTGCGTGCGTGGACGCATAGGACACGTGTCATTGCACATCTTTCTGACGAATGACATCGCGCCGCTACAGCCAACCGACGACATCGTCGTCAGCGTAGATCAGTAGGCAGTACGCCAACCGCCACCTTTTTAGCGACAACGACCACTTTTGATGTGACGTACTGGAAAGGATACGAAAGGCCAACTGTAGCTCGAACCGAGCTCGTAAATGGAGTTCATAACGTTAGTCTACGGTGAATTGGTAAGTTGTCTTTCACAACGTTGTATTCAATCGTAGGCCATGGCGTCCTCGCACCACTTGTCGCTGAAGGGGCGTCCATTGCCCCCGCTCCAGATGTGGGCGGGTGTTGTCGACGATACTAGCCACATGGACCTGTACGATGCGTGGATCGGGTGGGTTAACATCAAGCGCATGTGGGACTCCAAAGGACTCGGCCCATGTCCAGCAAACCCATACACCATGTGCTGGCTCATGGGTGTCAAACCGCCGCATCGCCGTTTTGCATGGTGCCCGCCTCACTGGCAGCCGTGGGTCCATCCGGACCCACTGTGGTGTGCGAGAATGTAGACGGAAGCATATGGGCCCACCTCCAAGTGATCCATTCGACATGTGCGGCATCATGGGTGTGAAGTGGCCACATTGCCGTCCTATCTGGTGCCCACCACACTGGCAGCCATGGGTACATCCGGATCCTTTATGGTGCTCCAGACTCTGACCGCAGACTGTGGTGTAGGATTGGGTACATGTGAAATTATGACAACACGTTTTACATCCAAAGTACCGGGTATTAGGCTTATATTCTGATCCTTTTTAAATCTGACATGTCCACTATCGTACACATGAATGCAATGTGCCCTCCATAGTGACATACACTAACAACTGGGTTATGAAGCACTTTCAGTTTTGCAAGGTCGCGATTGCACCTGCGTGGAAAACGTACTCTAACTTGTGCACGTCAGGGTGTTGTACATCACAGTATGAAGACATGTGCTGCACAAGGCAATTTATGGCTTCATTTCAGGGTTTAGGACACATGTGCATGTTTTCCAACGTGAAGGAGCTTCAGGGTTCCTATGTGGTGCCCACCCCACTGGCAGCCATGGGTACATCCGGATCCTGTATGGTGTGCTTGACTCTGACCGCGGACTGTGGTGTAGGATAGGGTACATGCGAAATTTTGACAACACGTTTTATATCCAATGTACCCGGTATTCTTTTTATTTTATGATACTATTCAAATCTGACATGTCAGGTACCTTACACATTAATGCAATGTGCCCTCCATGGTGGCATACACTAACAACTGGGTTATGTGAGGGGCCTTGTCACATGCAGATATCCATGTCTTCCACCGTTGAATATGTGAATGAAGCAGACATTCGGTTGACTTTTGCAACATCACTTCATTCAACCACCCTTTGGTCACTGGAACGGACCTGGTTTGCCGTTCACAATCCACCGCTGGACTTGTGGGGGTAGTGTATGGATCCATCCAATAATGTCGCACATGGGGCACAAGAGCACAGGCCTGGATGAAGCGTGTGCAGGAACCGGATGAATTACCGTCCCTTCTTCAAGTTCGTCTTCAGCATCATAGAACACGTCTTCGGGAGTGAACTCTGATAGAACATCCATATCAAATGGTTGTGGGCACGTGCTGTAGTACAAATGGAGCTGTAGACGCCTCCATTCTGTGTCCAACTTTGACAGCAAGTAACAAGTACTGGCTCCACAAAGAAATGGAGTCAGAAGAGGTACTGCTCCCGGGAATACCGTGCAATCCATGTTCAAACAAGGACAGTGTCAGAGAGATATAGAAATGACTGTCATCTCGCTTTTGTACATTGCGCACGTCATTGTGCCTTGTGTGTGAAAGTACTATTAATCAACTGTGTTCATTATTACGTAATGCAACACCTGTACCTTGAGTTCAATCACACTTCTTAAACGGCCAGTAGGACTACATGGATTGGGGATGGATGTTGAAACATGTTGTGAAATCACTAGCCTAAACATGATAGAGACAACTGACACAAGCACACAACATTGTTCAACTCAGACGTAGGCAGCCCACTAGCCAAGCCGAGCAGAGTGTCAGCCAAGGCTTGGTCAAACTTGTTCTTCCTTCCATGCTTGGTCAGAGTTCATGGCATGCTTCCCTGCACCCCTGCACAGAGACATGAAATTGTCCTTATGAAATGCATGTCCGTGTAAGCATGATTTGCAGATTTGCAGAACACAATGCAGAGAAGACTACTTGAATGTCTCACCTTAGATTCCTAGAGCATCCATTCCTCTTATGTCATTGTTCCGGACGTCTTCCTCAGCTTCATCATCAGCCTCGTTTTCATCCCCCTCTTCTCCTGCGTCTCCCTCTCCATGTTCCTCCATTCCGCCATGCTCCTCCATGAACCTGGCACTTTCAGCGTCGTGCTGTTCCTGTGTCAGCAGTCCGGTCTCAGGCTCCGCCGCATACCCCAGGGAGTCGTCACTGCCACTGTCGGACACGTTGTCGTCGAAGTCATCTGCGGCTGCCTCACCAACCTCGGCGTCCGTCGACGACCCCCTGGGTTCACCCTCCGGGTCGTAGTCGGACGCGTCACTGTCGTCCGTAGCTGCCCCTTCCTCGCGCCCTGCCCCTCCCTCTATCACAGCACGAGCAGCTGCAGTCCCTGCTGCTGCCTCTCTTTCTGCGCGTAGTGCAGCTGCCGCTTCGTGAGGCCGTGGTGTAGGTGGGTTTGGACAGCTCCTTTTCGTGTGCCCCTTGCGGCCACATCTCGGGCAGATGAAGTTGCGTTTCCGCAGAGGCGCACGCTCCATGCGAGCGCTCCTCGGACGTCCGTGGCCACGCCGCCGACCTGGCTGGCCCCAGCCTGGCGGCAAAGGTTGGTTCAGTCCGGCTGGACTCAGTGTGGGCATAGGGTTTTCGTACGTGAGGCTCCAATACCGCACTGACTGGCCGCGGCTGAAGTGCGCAGTCGGGTCCACACCCACCTCCATCATGAGCGCACAAGCATGCTGGCATGGCTGGCTGAACTCCCGCCACCGACGACAGTCACAGGTTCCCATGGCCAGGTTCACGTGCCGGCGCACATCAGTGGGGCCACGAACCATTGCCGCCGACGGCCCCTCCATGACGACATCGTAGTCACGTGCAACTGCGGAATTGTGTAGCAGGCGTTTTGCGGGAGCCAGAGCTAGAAGCTCGCTGCACTTGGCTATCCGCTCGCGTCGCTGCGCCATGATTCCCTGCACGAAGTAGTAGACCTGCAGGAAGCAGTAGAACGGGAACAGCTTGCGCAGGCTCTTCAGACGAGAGTTCAGTGACTCTGACGCGTTGCTGGTAATGTGCCCCCCGCGAGGCACGGGGCACATGTACGACGTCCATTTCTGCAATGGTTTGCCACCGGTTCCGTCCCGGGCTGGGATGAGGTAGTCCGCAGCTCTTTCGCTCACTGACCGCAGATGACGTGCAGCCCGGTGAAACTGCTCGTGTGTCAGTGACTGCGCGCACTTGTATGCCCAGTATGTCGCCTTCTTGCCGTACTTCTCCTGAACGTTTCGGCGGAGGTGCCATGCACAATACGTGTGTGTTGCGTCCGGCAAATGTCTTGCAACCGCTTTCGCCAGTCCAGCTTCACGGTCCGACACAATGACTGCGCCTGCAGTAGAAGCGAAGGGGTAAGCTCGAGCCAGCTGCTCGCAAAACCACATCCATGTTTCGTCGTTCTCACTGGAGACCAGAGCCCACGCCATCGGGCATGCGTGGCCGTTTGCATAAAAAAACTGCGCGACCAACATGACCTGCTTGTGGCCATTCTTCAGAAACGTTCCATCCATTGTCATGATTCTCCTGCTGTACTCCCAGCCAAGACGGGTGGCGCCAGGGGCCACAAAGGCCCACTTGAACTTGTTATGTGCATCCTGCTCCGCCACAGCATGCGTTGCCGGGTCAACACGTTTGAGCTGCATGGACACATAACGACGGTGTCACAACTATGAACTGGATAATGAGAACAAAAATGACGGTCAATGTGACGAACCATGCCATGTACGTGGCGGGACGTACCTCCTGACACAAGGCTGGAAACATGGCCCAAGATTTCGCCTTCGTGTGACCCATGTGGTAGGCCTGGGCCATTGTTCTTGCACGATACAGAGTACTGTTGGCCACTTGAATACCCGATGCTTCCTTGATGATGGCCCTGAGCGTGGCAGGAGGCGTTGTCGGATCCCGCGCCATTTGCTGCGAGATGTGCCGGGCAATCCAACGTGTGGTACGGGTGGGGCTCCCGCGGCCAATAGTCGGGGTGTAACAGCGGCCCTCTGTCACGTAGGACAGCTTCACCGCCCCAAGCTTGGAAGAGACGACTGCGCGTACGTGCCACGCGCAACCACGTCTGACGGCCTCCACGCAGCGCACGTCGATCCGTCCGGGCTCGCTCCGCACCCACTGAAGCCCAAAGCGGTTCGCCACCGCGTAGTCTTCGATGGCCGCTCTACAGGCCGCCATGTTGCGAAACTTCTTGCCCTCCACCAGGTCGTCACCATCTGCCTTCCTTTTCTTCGTCGTAGAATCGGGCGAGCTCTC